>REGM01000063.1:149596-178902 GCA_004194415.1 Aurelia aurita
TGGTGGTTTGTTCCTAGGAAAAGGCAAATTATGGCAATTTGGGGCTAGAAATTAGTCTAGCCAAGGGTATCATTTTCACAAAAATTTGTCTAGCCAACGGTACCATTTTGAAGATGCTCGCGGCACACCCCTATCCGAAATTTGGCCAAGAACCCCCCCCCCCCCCATGACCGCTATATATGCAGAATAAATATGCATTTAGTTTGAAATATGAAGATACGACAACGCATAACTCTGTCTGGGTGATTACTCCCTGGTGTTAAGAGTCCTATCTCACAACAGTGCTTAGAAAGTCCTAGGATCCTATGGTCCCAGGGTCTGATCTTTTACTACATGCCATTCTAGCAATCGACTATTGGATCATCTACGTAACAGCTTGCCATGACATTGAATGTTTTGATGAAAAAGTGCAAATCCTATTGTGGATTTTGATGTGTTCCTAAATGCTCAAACTGCTTAAATGATAATTTTTATCTTGGCTAATCAACAGGTGGCTACTCATTTTTATGCGTATCAATCCGGGGGGTGTTTCTTGTTTATGTTGATGAGGCTATTGCTTAACATACATATGCATTACAATATGCAGTATGTTTGATAGAGTCGGTCTTGACAATAACTGATTAACGGTCTTAACTGTTTTTCTTGAAATCGCCCCAAGTGACCTCCGAAAGCTTTTTCTGTAGTAAAGGATCAGAATCTCAAGAACGCTTCCTTACTGCCGAAATTTCTAACACTCCTCACATAGACAGTTGGATAAATAGAAACTGATATTTTTCCACGATACCGTGAAAGTAAATTTGTTCTGCATTATTTTCAAATCTAATCTGAAAAGCTCTACCTTTACCTCGGGTCATTTAGGGTAAATATACATAGGGTTGATGTATATTCACAACGTCACAGCAGCCCTTTATTTTCCAGAATTCAAAATTTTTCTTTTAGTTTTCGATCCTCGTTATTTTTCAACGAAAAGTTGTCAAAAAATATAAACCTAATAATACTCAGGTTCCTAAAAAGGCAAAACTTTGCTTGGGAACACGATCTTTGAAAGGGCAAGGTCATTGTCACACACATTCAATGATCGGGTTCCCAATCAAATTTGCTCTTCCATTGTTGTAAGTTTACGTGGCAAAGATTTAATTAAAACCATTTTTTCTCTTCTCTTCATTAGTGGTGCTTGCACCTGCTGGTGTCAATGCTGCTCTGACCGGTCAGAGTTTGATGAGCACAGACGCGAGAGCCGCAAGAATCCTGCAGGAATGGTCAAAGTTTTACCCTATCATTAAAGATGAAAGATCAAACGGAAGTATCCCATGTCTGGTTGAGATAATTCATGGTGATAATAAAATGCTATATCCATCATGTTTGGTTGGTGTTCCAGTTGCAAAAACAGGTATGTATGCTTACTGGTGTTACTGAGATACTGGATACCGTATTTTCTCGATTAAGCGTCCCCCCTATGCATACTGTTTCGTTCAAGATATGCATCTCACTACTTTAATTGAATGAGGGGGCGGAAAACTGTGTCAAAAATCACACGGTATGATATGAATGATCAATTATACATTCACAACAACTGCGTTTCAGGATTTTAATATCTTACATTTTCGGAGTTGGACGTCTTTGTTTGATTTTTCTTGATCAACTCAACCCCCATAATCCCCTCAAAGAGCACTGATATAAATATACTCCCTTTGTGCTTAATGGAGGGAAACTGTGTCCTTAAATGGTGGGCATCCCCCCACTCGCCCCATTGGGTTTGTCACAATTGTTTGGGTGGTCCATCTGCCCTGTCTGCGAATTAGAAAATCTGCTAATTGTCCACTGGCGTGACCAAAATTATTTGTGCAAGTCACAGCGTAAGCCTTGCTTAATAATTCACACTTGAAACGTTAATTATTACCGCTGCCCAACTTAGAGTCGCGCTGCACAAGTAGGCTCCTATGTCATAAAATGCGAGCTATATCTAGGCAGCTTCAAGCAAAACGCTTCAATAATGAATTCAGCTAAGAGTCTAAGCGGAGAGTGTACTCCTGATTTCTACCGATAAATTTCATTTGCTGTTGTTTGCATCGCATAAATTTCCTCAGTTGCATGCAGCCGGTGTCGAGCCAGTATTTGGCAGTGACAACATCGCACGCATACTAAGGAAATAGCAATTACCATGTTAAATCACGTCTCTTTAGCATCAGTTGTAGTGGGCGTTTCATGCCATGGATATAATTATTGTTGTGAAGCAGCTGATAGCTAGATGTTTGCTCACATACGTTCTGTATTGAAGCTGGTTTTTACCTTACTAGAAACAATGAGTGAGAAGTTTTCTTGTAGAACATGTGGCGTACTTTTTAGTCTTCGTATTAAACTTACATGTTTGAACGCATGTTTGTTCGCATGTTTACTGACAAATTTTTATGGTTGCCTGTTGTATTGGTAACTCATTTGCCTGCCTGTATAGAATCATGGATTTTCACAATTGCTTGTAGAACAGGCTCTCAGAAAATTATGCTAGAGGCTATTTTTTTAATTATTTACAGACACAATAAGACACCAAGCTGTCAACACATTGACCCGATTAGACGCCCCTTGTGCTTATTTTCTTTGCTGTTTTCTTGATAGATGCACTTGGGACCCATCCTTAATTCGAGACAGCCTCATATTTGAGGTTCGGCGTCTGATAAAACCAATACGCATATTTTGATAGTTTGATAATCATATCAGGGGTCCTTTATTGAATTTCTTGAATTGAATTTCAGGCAAACGATTGAGTGATCCCATCGTGCAAAGCGAATCACTGCTGAAGGACATCAAAAATGGTTGCTCAAGTTGTTCTGCAAAAGGGAGCATCAGTACATCCGGTGTGATAAATGGAATATGGAACAAGCTTGAACCAAAATCGGACAACAAAAAGTGAGTCCTTTTATCTTTTCATAAGACAATTCTGCGAAATATCTTAATTTTGCTAATAGTACAATATATTTCTTCTGTGGGGAAACACATTAGAGTCTGCATCTTCGCATTGAAACTATAACTTCTGTCTTGCATTGTATAGAATTAAAGAAATACGAGAACAGTTATTGGTTGGTAAATTTCGTTGTCCTGCACGCTTTTGTTTTATAGTAGTCTCCTGGCAAATGGCTACACATAGAGTACATTGGCTCTGGACATTGCAAGTCCTGTATGACAGTTTCTTGGCTAAAGCGACAACATTTGCGGTCTGTCATGCTGGAGTTTTTTCTAGTTGCTCGGAACGTAGTTATGATGACTATAATTCCATCTAATGTAATCTAAATTCTAAACTCCCTAACATCGGACTAAAATAATTTATATTTCTGTCCAGATCTTCAAACAACACAAAGCCAGACATCTCGTTTGGTCCTAATAAACCCTTGTGGGATTTCAAAGACAGATCAAGAGGTACAGGATGTGGATGTACATCTTCAACCAACGTTAACAGGTAAATAAACACACTTCCAAATCTAAGAACACGAGAATTTCATTTCATTATTTCTCCGTACTACAAAATGCAGACTGGAAGTTCCTTTGAGTTTGATTTCCTAAAGACAGAGCTTTGTTTTATTTTAACTCGTCATTAATCCAAGCTAAAGGTTTAGTGTGGACCAGGGATAGATTGTTCCTTTTTGCTCCTTTGCACTTAGACTGCTCTTGTTACGAACTGCTTTTGCCCAATTTTTGTTTGTTGTACCGGGTGAGTAAAAAAAACAATCCCCGTTTGAAAGGCCATTGCTCGCTGGATGTCAAGACAATAATATTGGCAAATATATTATTTAATGGTGGACATGTTTAAATCGATTTTAAAATTTACCTGACTGAAATCGGCCACTCCGTTCTAAGATTATCAGGGATTTTCTCGAGAAAGCCCCTTTTAAGAAACCTTCAAAACAGACCTAAAACCACGACCAAATTTTCCTATTATTTCTGCCGTACAGCAATGAATTTTGCTTGCTTTAGCACGTGNATGCCAGAAATTTCCTGCGAAATAATGACAAATTTCCTGCGTGTCAATTTCATCAAAAATTTCCTGGCAGCGCCGCTGCCGGCGCTGCCGGGCATTTTCCATCTCTGTATGTTATAAACAGTAATGTATTCAACCATTCTTTTCTTTTAGTCGATGAACCTTGGAAAACATGGGCCAATCATAAGAGTGCTACGTGAGGGAATCATCCGAGTTGGTCTCAAAGTCATGCAAAAATTATCAAATGAGATTGTGGATGAATGGTTCTCGCAAGGTAGGTCATAGTTTACTTCAGCTAGTTGGTCACACTTGAGCATAGGGCTCAAATCTTTTAAAAGGTTGTGTAAAGGCTGATTTCCAGTCAGTGGAATTTTCCGAGCGGGCGGAATTTTACACAATCAAAAGTCATTCAACCTTAAATTTCTATTCAATTGCAAAGCGACATTTTCTGTCGTAAACAAAAGAATTTTCGCTCGCTCGGAAAATTCCACTGACTGGAAACTGGCCTCAAAATTCTATTACATTTTTCTTTTTTGAATGGCTTGCAAGGAACTTCACGTACTTTGCTGTAATTCTACCCTGAGAATTTCTGAATATCTTGATTATTGTCAAAATGGTGGCGTTTTCCTTTTTATTGAAAGAATTCATGGAGGGTTTTGGAAAAATCAAACTCATTTTTAATCTTAGATTGATAGAGGAAAAATGATGCAGTCTTCAGGAAAACCCTACGGTAAAGTCCCGCCTTTAAGAAACCCACTTTTTTCCTCAGCCTATTGTTCTCCCTTGATTACCCTATTGTTTTAGCAAAATTCATGGTCTGAGTTTCTTATAAAGTGGTTTCTTAAAGGTGGGGCTTTACTGTAGTTTAAGAAGGTCTACAATATGATAGCAAGCAGAAATCTGTCGCTCTTCTTGTTTACGATTTAGAAATTTGATGACGTCACAGCCTCAAATATAATGAATACCGCCATTTAAAAAATATTAAAGATATCAAAAACTTTCCACGGTAGGATTACAGCAAAATATCCTGAGTTCCTTTCAAGTCATTTAATTAAAAAAGAGGTAATAGAACTTTTCAGCGCCCTTTTTAAGATTTGAACCCTGTGGTGTACACGTGTTGACATAGAATTAAACCTGGTAGGGTAGACGAAAATTAAATGAGTGTATTAAATGCTACTTATTCTTGCAAAGCTCGATCTTCTTGAAGGATCTAACGAACGGAGAAAATTGCAAAACGAAATGTTTTCGATTCAATATAGAAGTTGAAAAATTTGGAGACGTAATAAGGAGGCTAACAGCACAAAGCAGCTCCAATAACAGCTTTTCGTTGTTTTGAGAACAGCAAAATTGCGAAAATAAAGTTGTTTTGTCAGACAAAGTTGTGGGTGTTGCAACTTAGAAAGTAATTGTGAGAAGCAAACAGCAGCTATCTTCAGTTATCTGTTATTAGTTCAGCGTGGATCGCGAAACTCTGGCACCTGCCTGCCGAGCAATTACATTTTGCTGAAGTAGCCACAGTAGACTTTTTAGGCGGCGTTGGCAGACACAGGCATAGCGTATTTCCTCGCTCCGGGTGGTTGTAAATATCCGCACTATTCAGTGAACTTTCTAATCCTAATGGCTATTATGTCAGAGGGGGGCCGCTTATTCAAATCAGATCAATGAGTATATTTGTTACCAAACGCAGACTTTAAGGGCTCTTATCCAACCATGGTCCTTTGCGTGCTCTGTTTTATGAAATGAACGTTTTGTGGTCTACAAAAATGGCTGCCACATTAGAAATGTACGCGCAAAGGCTGCTGGTTGAATAAGAGCCTTTAAGTAAGATCAATGCAAAAAGTATTGAAACAGAACTGTATCAGATGATTAAAAAAATGTCTCGGCGTTTGCTAATATGTGCAATCATGAAATATCAACCAATTTTGCCAATTTTTAGCTCGATTTGTAGTGACATGGCTAACAAAGGACTTTTATAACAAAACATAAATTTGTCATTTTTAGACGAGAACCCAGAATCCATCAGGATGAAATTGATTGCACAGGTCTGCAAGTGTCTTCTTGGTAAGCTCTTTTAATTTATTTCTAAGAATGCTCATATTTATTTCTATACGGAAAAGGTTTGCTTTTTATCTTGTCCGTGAAGGCATGTTCAAATAAAACGTCGTTTCAATAGACGATTGCACTAAAGATGGCGTCGAGGAATTTGTTACCAAAATACTTTGCGGTATTGGAGAAATCAACCAATCAAATCAATCGAAATTCAATGCAACGCAAAGCATCATGGTAAAAATTCTATTGATGTTGCCAGTCTGTTTGTATTACCCATGTCTATTTTACATCAAAGTAACAGTAAACCTGAAGAATAAGTTTTTCATTTATATCGGCTGTTTGACCTTTCATTTTCATCGACAACACTAGCCTGCGTCACAGACCATCACTCCCCCTAGTTATGGTCTGTAACGCAGGCTACGACAACATTAGATCTGGTCAAATTACTCAACTACAGACAGAACAAATGTGAAAATTAGCTAGCTTGTTCAGGAGACATTTCACCGAGTTTTTATGGAGTAAATAACGTGATCCCTGCACTTAACACTGGTGTTTTTATGTTTTATAATCAGGTAATTGATGAAAGCTACCCCAAAATTTTCTTCTTTCACTGATTCAAGTCACATTTAAATCATTCGATCGTCGTTTGCCTCTGATCACGAAAAAGCCTTATCGTTGATAATCAGGAGCTCAGTTAAGGGCCTTCTTGGAGATTTAAGGGCCTTCTTGGAGATTGTTCTTGTTTTACAAATATTCATGCGAGTTTGGTTTTTATGAAAAGAGCCTATTAATCGTTCCTTCATTTGATATTTTTGGTCGACTCCCATAGCAGAGATTATTTACTTGACACATTGAAGAAAATTTAAGTTAATGGAGTTTCTTAGAACATTCTGTTTGATTCACCTTGCTTTCTTTAGGTCCGCATTTGGCCTCTCTGGATCTCAATCGTACATTATTCGATAAATCAGCTGCGGAAGAAAAGAGTTCTGCGGAAAGTGTCAAAGCAAAAGGTCCGGGCGTTCCTGCTACTTCAATTTCCGGTCTCAATGGCATTAGGTGAGTCTGTCGGTTACCTTTTCACGCATATATGACCAATTAGACTCCAAAGGGCAAGGATAAACAATACAATAAGGTGTAATATTGTAGAAATGTGGCTAGCTGCAGTTTATTAGACTTGCTTGTATAAGGGCTCACTCTATCGAGAAGATTAAGCAGAAGATGTGTGCCGCAGAGATTTTCGCTATTAATTCTCACGTGTCACAAAACATTTTCTTCCCTAGGCTTTATATAAGATTGTATTTTATTTGCATCTTTAGTCTGGGAGCGTATTCTTAAGCTGAGATGACAGATGTTCCGTAGTGTCTCTAGCTGGCAGAAATCAATGGCCTGTTTTGATGATTGTCATAGGGTCCCTTTAAATTCTTATTTTCTGGTAAAGATGTTAAACTACTAGTAGAAAATGATTGAGAAAAGTTAGTCATTTCTGTTGCATTTTTTCTGCGTCATCCGTTAGTCCAGATCAACCAATAGACCTTTTTACTTTACGCAATTGACCATTTCCGCAGTCGAATGCGAAGTCACTCAATGCTATGCATCATGGGACCGTATAGAGTTTGTTTACGCGTGACAACACTAGCTTCGAAAGATTCGAAACTGGATTCGATTTCGAATTGGAAACTCCCATGCGACCCCGAGATGCAACGCGAACAGCGCCTTCGCATTCGACTGCGGAATGGTCAATTGCGTAATGTTATTAAAGTAAAGATTTTCAACCACTTTCTCAGTCTTCTCGTGAAAGACATCAGANGTATAAGGGCTCACTCTATCGAGAAGATTAAGCAGAAGATGTTTGCCGCAGAGATTTTCGCTATTAATTCTCACGTGTCACAAAACATTTTCTTCCCTAGACTTGATTTAAGATTGTATTTTATTTGCATCTTTAGTCTGGGAGCGTATTCTTAAGCTGAGATGACAGATGTTCCATAGTGTCTCTAGCTGGCAGAAATCAATGGCCTGTTTTGATGATTGTCATAGGGTCCCTCTAAATTCTTGTTTTCTGGTAAAGATGTTAAACTACTAGTAGAAAATGATTGAGAAAAGTTAGTCATTCTGCATCAAAAAAGCGTTCGTATATGTTTATTTAATTTATTTTCTGCTGCATTTTTTTGCGTCATCCGTTAGTCCATATCAACCGATAGACCTTTTTACTTTACGCAATTGGCCATTTCCGCAGTCGAATGCGAAGTCGCTCAATGCTATGCATCATGGGACCGTATAGAGTTTGTTTACGCCTGACAACACTAGCTTCGAAAGATTCGAAACTGGATTCGATTTCGAATTGGAAACTCCCATGCGACCCCGAGATGCAACCAGACCTCATTAATGTTCGCGAGCGCACGAGCGCCGCTCGCAGGCACAAAATATCATTTCACATTTGTTGCTGGCATCTTTACTGTACTCAGAGTTTGATTGCTGGCACAGTTTTCCCAGTCATTTGCTCGCAGGCACAGAATAGTTTTAATGAGGCCTGGATGCAACGCGAACAGTGCCTTCGCATTCGACTGCGGAATGGTCAATTGCGTAATGTGATTAAAGTAAAGATTTTAAACCACTTTCTCAGTCTTCTCATGAAAGACATCAGAGAACTTTTCCTTGTTCATTAATGATTCAGATTTTGTAAAGACTGACGATTGTTTTTATTTTGTAGCTCGCTTGGTTTGGTTCATGAAGATTGTGACAACGGAAGCAGCAACAGTGATTTACCAGCTATTGTTGTTTACATGATCGATCCATTCCTTCCATCAGAAATTTCTGAATCCAAAAGTCAAATGTGGTCGTTAAATGGCCTTATTAGGGCGTTTGCCGAAATGACGTCAGGATTCTCTGATAACCTCAAAAGCAATGTTTTTCTACAGGTAAGTTACGTCATATTGTTTACTAAAGCTTGGCTCACACCAGAGTAAAACCCGTTAGAAGTCATTTCATTTTCATTTCATTTTATATTCTTTACACAGGGTTTAGTATACAGTTACAATACTGGTTTCCAAACTGCCCTGTAAAATAACAATAAATTAAATATATCTACTCATCAAAATTTACACGTAGGCATAAAGATCAAACTAAAAGCTAAGTAAATAAGGAGTCAAACGAAAAGATTAGTTGCTGCTTTTAAACGCGGCTTTGAATCGATTTAAGGTAGGCGCTGTCTTAACATCAGCGCTAAGATTGTTCCATAATCGTGCTCCTCTGAAAGCAAAGCACCGTTGGCCACTGGAAGTTTTTATGAGGGGCAGCTTGAGGTCTGTATTAGTATTACGAAGTTCTCTAACACTATTATCTGACAACCTTTCGAACAGATTTGTAAGGTAATTAGGAGCTTCCTTGTTAATTGACCTGTACACCATCCTGGCAGTTCCCGTTTCAATAAGTTCTCTGACTGTTGGCCATCCTATAGTTCCTTTAGAAGTGGTTGCGAAGACGCATCGTAAGGGCTGTTGGTAGCTATCCTCACGGCACGGTTTTGTGGTCCATTCAAAATGCGACGGGAAAACGCGTCGAAATTATTTTAGCCTCAATTTGAGATTGTGTCGGTGCCTTTGAGGATGTCCTATCGCATTTAGATGGAGTCAAAGCGCTGTTGTTGTTGTTGTTCTGATCCCATTTGGAAGCGATAACTCACTAAAGATGTATTTAAAACGAGGTAAGAAGTCTAGGAAAAGTCGAGGCACTTGGTGTGGGTCTGCGTGAATATTTTCTGGGTCTACATGTTTTGGGTCTGACTTTGACACTCCATCAACAGGAAGATTTTTATGGGGGCTCGGTATTGGTAGCCTCCGTGCTCTACTCCAAGAGAAACCCAAAGTCATTTCCAAAATCTTTGTCTGCAAAGCGCAATGCCCTTCCGTGAACATGATTTATCCTATGATTCAAAGTTCTACCATAAATGCGTAATCCCAATTCTATCGCGTTTCCCTGAAACAGAAAAATATCTTACCCCATCAAATTTAGAATAAAAAAACTTTCAGGTGGAATGCAATGACAATTTATCTCTTAAGGGTGAGTTTTGAAGCTGTCTTTTCTTTTAGAGTTAAATTTTTCTTTTGATCAATTGAAAAATACACATGGTTTTGGCCTTGCAATCTTACCTCTGCAAGCCCGCTTTGGTTGCTCCCGTTGTTTTGTTGGCTATATGGGTATATTAACTTGAATTTGCATTTATAAATCTCTGTTGTCACCAGGTCGTCCCGCTGGAGTGTATTCTACAATTTAAAGCAAGTACAAAGCACCACAATGGAACTGGCCTAAGCCCCTTGGATAATCAGCATTTAGCATTGTCTGTGTATTCAAGCTGTCGTGTGACTATTAATTCATTGCACAATGGTAAAATCTGTACTGGTTTTGGACCGGGTTCATTGAGAGATAAAAATACAAAGAAGAGACAGGTTAGTTAGTTTAGTTATTCAAGTACAGTGAAGCCTGCATATAACGGATATCTGTTTGACTTATGTTACTGTCCGCTGTAGAGAGGTGGCCGTTGTTTGGAGGATGCCTGTACAGTGGTATGATCCAAAAAACAACTTCTGCACAGAATTACCTGTCCTTTGTTTGGAGGTTGCTGGAAGGTGTCCGTTAATATAGGTTTCACTGTAATCTTTAATGAAAGTTCTCACAATTTTTATTCCTTGAGACTNTTTCTTTCAGAGTTAAATTTTTCTTTTGATCAATTGAAAAATACACTTGGTTTTGGCCTTGCAATTTTACCTCTGCAAGCCCGCTTTGGTTGCTCCCGTTGTTTTGTTGGCTATATGGGTATATTAACTTGAATTTGCATTTATAAATCTCTGTTGTCACCAGGTCGTCCCGCTGGAGTGTATTCTACAATTTAAAGCAAGTACAAAACACCACAATGGAACTGGCCTAAGCCCCTTGGATAATCAGCATTTAGCATTGTCTGTGTATTCAAGCTGTCGTGTCACTATTAATTCATTGCACAATGGTAAAATCTGTACTGGTTTTGGACCGGGTTCATTGAGAGATAAAAATACAAAGAAGAGACAGGTTAGTTAGTTTAGTTATTCAAGTACAGTGAAGCCTGCATATAACGGATATCTGTTTGACTTATGTTACTGTCCGCTGTAGAGAGGTGGCCGTTGTTTGGAGGATGCCTGTACAGTGGTATGATCCAAAAAACAACTTCTGCACAGAATTACCTGTCCTTTGTTTGGAGGTTGCTGGAAGGTGTCCGTTAATATAGGTTTCACTGTAATCTTTAATGAAAGTTCTCACAATTTTTATTCCTTAAGACTGATGTTTTTTTGCAAGAACCAAATATCGTTCAGTTGCATGATCTTAGTCCCCACTTGTGAACCTTTTACCCAGTTGTAAGGAAGGCTGAGTAACCAGGAAATGAAATCTTATTTCTTACTTGGTCATCAAAATGAACGGTAAGTCGACTTTGCTTTAATTATCTTGGTCTCAATGGAAAGAGGAAAGCAAGAATAGACCCACACTGTAAGTAAAATCTTCGGCTGTAACTTTCTTTGCAATAATTTAAGGGCCTCTCTATAAGCGCATGCTATAGCATGGTCTGTTACCTTGCTGTAACATAGGCTTATAGAGAGTCCCCGACGTGAAGCTTCTAAAATATATTCTTTATATTCTATGGCGTTTTGAGTATTTACAGTTAGATTATTAACGATTATTATTGTGAAACTTCTAACAACGGGTAATTGTTTAACTCCGAATTCTTCTACTCCTAGTTCGGAAGAAATTGATACATTTCTAAATTCAAAGAAGACGACATTTTGTTAAGCTTTTTTGTATTATCTCTGCAAGAATAACTGATGTCAGAATCACGAGTTTTAGGACTCAGTTTGCCGTGGTTTACCGTAATCATATCCTTCTTGTTGCAGGCTGATCAACAGTTCCCAACCCGAGTATTCGTACCTCCATACATCCTCTCGTCACATACATCACTCATCAGGGAAGATCCACACACATTAAATGACCTTGCTAGAGTTATGAGCACAGGGGACTGCAACATATTGTTCTGCAGTTATTGCTTTTCAAGTGACCAATCTTGCTTGCTTGTGTCCTGCACAGACAGAAGAGGAGAGATTTCTGACGCAACTATCATTAGAATTCATCCGCATAACAGGTAAACTGGCAAACTATTTCTCAACCTTCAAGGCATGCTTCCCTGATTCCTATTTATCTCTTGTAATTGAAGCTCGTAGCTTCTAGAGACATTTCTCAACCTTCAAGTCATGCTTCCCTGATTCCTATTTATCTCTTGTAATTGAAGCTCGTAGCTTCTAGAGACATTTCTATATGCCTGATTTGCCAAAATATCTATTTTCGAAAGGCTACAATCAGTTATACATATGGCCAAGTTTTAAGATTGATCAGTTAAGCTTTAGTCGAAATTCTTTGTGATTTTCAATCGATTTTTCGGCAAGCTACTTTTTTGCGGTAAGCGATTTCCTGAAGATTCTTATTCTTGAAACGACTTAGATCAATCGAAAACCATTGATTGAACGACCGACCGAACTTGACAGCAAAAGGGGAAAGCTCTTTGAGGGGAATTGGGAACTTAGAGATGAAGATCTTCACTGAAATTATAGATGAAACGAATTTAGAGATGATTTTATTGTATTAATAAATCTTTGCAAACACCAGCACCGCTCATGCAACAGATTATGACCAATCCATTTGATGCGAATGTCAGTAGATGCTTTTAGGAATCTCAGTTAAAAAATATGAAAATATTTTGTCATTTTGATGTGGAATATTTTGATTTTCAGACGACCACGAGAAAACCGTTCACCGAGAAAGATGGCATTGCGAAGAGTTTTGAATTTTGCATTGGACACGATTTCATTCTTCTTTGAGACTTGGAGGATTGTTGTACATCGGCTTGGAAAACCGGGCAGAGGAGAACTGAAAGGTGATATATTAGTGATTATCTTATGTCTTTTTAAACTTCCGTTTTTTACTTTTGTTGAAGGGCCTTACTTTCATAAAACTCGGAATGCTTGAAAGTGATGTGTACATTTTCTGTGACCGATGCCAAATTGACTAATTGAGAAAATATTTCTGGTTGGTCACCACTCGTTTTAAAGTGCTATTGTTGTTCGACACGCTTGTAAAAGATTGATACAATGGATAAAGATGTGAAATCTTTTTACCATTCGAAAATGTTTGAGGGTGTTTCGTGTTGATAAAAAACTTAGTTGAACGATCCACTCTTTTCTTCATAGTGCATTGCAGGAAACAACTGTGATTCTTGAAACTTGTAATTCAAATTATTTACTGAAATTTTGATCCTATTTACAGATTTGTACGATCTGAGTCGCAAGTTAGTATCACCAAACCAACCGAGAAAGCGTCCATCGACTCCCGAGAATTGTATTGGTTGTCGTTCAACAACAGAAGACAAACAAAGACCAACAATTCGCAGCATAACAATATCATCCATACATCTGCAATCATCAATAAAGATCTTCCCATCGAGTGCGAAGAAGAAATCGAACACAGGATCAAGAATATTCGTTGTACCAGCACCGAGCCAATCGTCGACGAAGCGAAAAGACAAGCGAATGCTCCCACCGACTTCGTTAAGTCTTCCAATATCACAAAGCGATGATTTACTCGTCGACGCATTGTTCCCCATGTCGAACCCTGATGACGATGATCATTTTATGCCGTTATTACCGTCGCCAGCAGAAGTCACAAGCTCAGCTATGCTCACGTCACCACATCCTGATTTAGTGCAGCCTGTTTTTTCACCCGGCGATGGAATGATTTCGCCTCATTTGGCGTCTCAGATTCCCTCCATGTCACCGTTTCAACCAATCGTTCAAAACTCACCTGCGTTCAGTGCTTTATCGCCGTTGTCTATGATGCATCGACCGTCATCTACGCCAGCATTGAGGTTGAATGCATGGGACGAATTTACAAAGATTAGCAGGCAGCCGCTTTGTATTGGGTATATCATATCTGGGTCAGAATTGTTTGGTGATGAAGCAAGTTGCCCTCCCGTTATCAAGGTAAATAAACCATAGCATAAACTTGCATGACATGCCAGTTTCATTTATTTTGGACAAGTAGCATTGCGGGTTGATTTGCCTCTTTCTTTTCTTCCCTCGACTGCTAGGAGTTCTGAAACACTGCAAAATTGTTGTTAACTTAGACGTAAATTTGTTTCTCTGCCCAATCAATATTTTTCTGTGCCATTATTGATTTAGAAACAAGGTTTTTTCAACATCACTTGAAAAGTAAGTGTGGTATTGACAATTCGGAATTAATCATTACTACAATGGTTTTGTGTCGCTATACATGCAGCAATCGTCTTTTACTCTTCCTCCTGTTGATGGTTCAATTTTTCCGTTTCTTTCTAGTCCGATCTCCTTTTCCACATGGCGAGGAATGATGGTCAGTTATCGAAGCATCCACTCGACTCAGAAAATTATCTAGAGCTCCACAGGTAATACTTTGATTCTAATTTCATTCCAAACAATCTATTGCCATTTGAATTCGTGAGCTGTTTTTGCTGTTTGGAAATGTTTGAATTCGTAGCCCTAATTTTTCTGTTTGGAAATTTTAGACATTATAGCGAGAAATAGACCTTTTAGCTATTCTAAAATAGAGCCTGATTCGAACGATATTTTTATGCATCATGTAGAATTTTCGAATGTGAACAAAAGTGATAGAAGCTCTAACGCCACTCGATCGAACCGTTCGTATAAAAATGGATAAGCATATCGCTCGATCCAGACTCTTTTGTAGAATAGCCAAAAGGTCTATTGACTCCAAACTGTTTTAAGCAACTCATATTACTGAAAGTTGGTCGATGCACATGGTTTTAATTACTACGCAAAAATATCTTCAAAAGACAGTTGAGGTGGTATAACTTTATTTGTAGCAACTTTAAATGACTTAGCAATTTAGATTTGATTTGAGGAATAACGATATCGAAGGGCCTATGGTTTGAATAAGCAAAATTAAATGTTTTCCACGGATTATTTCAACTAATTTTCTCTCTCATTTCAATCCCAGGTTTGTACTGGAGCAGCTAGATGGTTTGTCTTGGCTAACAATTGACATTTCAACAGGCAGAAGGCATTCGGCCTTAGCCTCGCACATCTATTTACTTACGAAATTTTACGAGACTTTTAATCATTTTATAACGTAACCACGATATGTGGATGAGGCCAAAGGCAAATATGATTATGTAATACGAATGTCAACGAATAATTATTATTTCAGATTTATTTTGAACTGTAAATTAAAGAGACCGAAACAAGTTCTCGTAGGAAGTAGATGCTCATCACCCTGCAACGCAACCTCGATTCCAGGGCTATCATATCAGTGTCTTCAGCCTCCCTTCAGCGCACAGGATACCGCCCATTGTTACCCTGGGTTCGAGGTTGCCTGCAATGCTTTGTGGTAATGATAGGAGGAACGGTTTGGTGGTGACTTTGATACTTAACCGCTAGGTGGTCGTGTGCACTTAAATCCTCCTATCTTTGAATGGAAGTTTCAGTCTCTAAAACCAAGACAAGATTAAAGGCGATGCAATTAGCTAGACTTCATTTTGAGAAAATATATCTGCAGTGCTCTGTAGCATCAGGAGTATAAAATCCATGCAACTTGAACCTAGGCCTGAGGAAATGTCAGAGGTTGGCGATTTTACCTTTTTTGGTAGCTTTATATTTATATAAGACATTACTAAGGTCTGGTTTGAAATACAACATCGTTCTAAATTTATAAACATTATGGATTCCCCCAAATCACAGCTGCTGTCATTTCGTGTAACTGACATGGTTGGAAAAGACGTATCAGTTTCAACCAATTTGTGGCAAAAACTGGCTTTCCCAATTTTGCAAGTTGTTGGTGGAAACAGTGCAAAAATTTCTCAATTTTTCTTGATGAGTGTTATTTACTTTAGAGGCTTCTGTAGTAAGCTGTGCCGAAATTGTTCTACGGTTTGTACAAAAGAATCATTCGCTCGGCATTGAATCATTTCTCCTATCTGAATTTGGGGCTTTCGCAAATGCAGTGACGAATATAGCGACGTTAAAGAGGCATTTAAGCAGTAAACAATGCCTTCCAAGAAACAAGATCTGCATCAATTCCCAGAGACATTAGCTTTGGCAGTTTGCTCTCCTCAGAAGGGAAGCTTGTATGTGGTGCATTTTAACTGAATTTGGGGGGAATGAAATGTGAATCTCCATATTTTCGTGAGAGAATTCAACGAAATGTTCCATTGCATATTGCAACTCAGTCGTCAAAATGTACTGCAAAGTGTACACAAATTATCGTGGAAACTTGATTTTTGCATTGAATTAACCGCGTTATGTTTGGAATAAGAAATGTAATGTTAATTGCATTGCGAGAGCTCCCAAATAGGAATCCTGAGTGTCGATATCTATGAGAACTGATTTATTGAATATTATTGTCATATAGTATGCATGTAAATGTTAGGCCTAAAATTCGTCCTTTTAGGTAATGAGTCCTTTTTGTAATATCAGTTTTAATTTTGACGCATTTTATGGTCATAAGTGGAGTATTCCCTTGCATTGCACCTCTCCCCCCCTCTTTCAGTCTTCGTGAGACGTTTCCTGGCTGTTCCCCTCTGTTCCCCTCTGTTCTAATTCTGGTGCTTTTTTCAGCCCCAGTTAGGATGACTTTGTAAAGCCTGATACTGCCCCTTGTGGCATATTTTCTTAACCTGGTTCCGAGGGCCACAGCCTCCTTTTGGGCCATGGGGACGAGGTTGATATTTTCTAAGCTATTGTTTATCTATTTATCTATTTAACTTATATGTATTTAAATATAGTTAAATGTGTGATTGTGAATTCTTCGTAGAAATACTTGAGGGTCATAATCAATTAAATTGGAAGTAGCATTTGTTTGTCAATATATATCCAAGCACATCAATTTGCCTTTTTCGTCATTTCTGTCTGCAATGCAGCTAAAAAGCAGCGTATATACTAAGCGTATACGAAGTACATCTATCAATGACTGCCATTCAGTGGGGTGACTTTTGATCAATTTTTTATGATTTTCTTTATAATTCCTATCAGAAATGAAGAAATGTTTGTAATACAACCTTTTCCATGTGAGCATTGTGCATTAGAGGTATGATACAGTAAAAACCCGCACATAAGAACCTATGTTTTTGAAATCAGCCTGTTTGGGTTCTTATTTGTGTGGGGGTATTGCAAATCAGGGTGCAGGTTCTTAACATGGGGTATAGGTTCTTAGATATAAAAAATACATATCAAGAAGTGTAAATGTTGTGCTACATCTGTATAACTAATGCACAATATAACTACAGTATATGGAGCATTAAGACTCATTATCTATACCTGTGCGCAAATTGGAATATACTTTCACTACATTGATCAAATTCATGGCCGTTTTTGCTTTTCTTTATTTTTTGTGTAAACCAAAATCTTTTAATAAGAACCTGAACAGAAAATCAGGGTGAAAAGGTTCTTATATCTAGGGTTAGAAATTCCAAATTTCAGGCTGTAGGTTCTTAATAAATGAAGGTTCTTATGTGCGGGTTTTTACTGTATGCAACATGTAAGCAACATTTTGGTGCTGTTTTTCCATGCGTTTTGCCGCCGTGAACAAGTGATGAAAGGCACCTCGCAGATGGAGTGAGTTTGATCAGTAAGTGAAATGTCATTTCATTGAGAATTTTTGGGTCAAAAACTATTTTTGAGATAGATAGGCAGTTATAAAGTTAGGACATGAGCAGATGGGGGAAGCAATTGTGGTAGATGGTTCAANTTTTTTTTTTTTTTTTTTTTTTTTTATATGCAATCAAAATCTTACAATACAAGATACTCTCTAACGCTACCTAACAAAACTACTTTACGATACTACGAAGACGATACCTTGGAGAGCAAATAGTCTATGGCAACTCCGCAGCCATTACATAAAACTACAAGTCTATCTCAAGTTAGACGTCTTCGAATGAAACAATTGAATTGATCATTCGTGGCACAACATACACGTTCAACATACGTGAACAAGTGATGAAAGGCACCTCGCAGATGGAGTGAGTTTGATCAGTAAGTGAAAAGTCATTTCATTGAGAATTTTTGGGTCTAAAACTATTTTTGAGATAGATAGGCAGTTATAAAGTTAGGACATGAGCAGATGGGGGAAGCAATTGTGGTAGATGGTTCAAGAAGGAGAGTTTGCGTTCAAATTTTAAACACCGCACGAGATAAGAGATATATTTCGTTCTGAGTTTTGTAGCGGGCTGGGTCCACTTTTCAAACAAGCGGGGTTAACTTTAGCCTGCGTAGGCAATGTTAACTTTAACTGTGGAGGAGGTAAACATTGGCAGAGAAACGAGGGCAACGGAATTTGCAAAATGGCGGCTGCCGAAAACCAAAGTGCTAAAGAGGAAGAAACAAAAGGCGAAGAAACATGGGGATCTCTTGTCTCTTTGATTAGATCTAAAGATGGTGGGTTAGAGGAAGGAAATACAATCAAATTGGTCAAGAAAGAAATCACGATCGGAAGATTGAAAGGTCTAAATCGTCACTACACATTTGCAGCAAAATTTGATTGCTTTTTTTTAGTTTAGGCCCAAAAAGCAGTTCTGATAACTTCAAGTGCATGTCCTTTTACTCCTTTATAATGCCAATTCTCTGCGATCAAAAAATTTGCAATAGTTACTTTGTTGTTCAATTTCTATGCCAATCTTAATTTGACAAACCTTTCTTTTCTTACAGAATGTGATATTGCACACACAGACAATAAACTTCTGTCAAGCTACCATTGTAAATTTATTCATGATAAATCACAAAAAAAGACATTTCTATGTGACACCAGGTTAGTTTATACTTTCCATTTTTAATTGATGGACACCATTTTAACAAGCAGTGCAAGATTTTAATAGACAATTACGCTAAAGATGGTGGCGAGGAACTCTTTACCAAGATGCATTGCGTTCCAATTAAGAATCTTTAATGATTCCATAGGCATTCGACTAAAGAATGCAATGCATCTTGGTAAAAAGTTCCTCGCTGCCATCTTTAGCGTAATCGTGTATTCAGAATCAGCTTTTGTCTGTAGATCTTTTTAGGTCTGATTACAAAATTCAGTCTTGTTAATACTGTTGCCAAATTCCACCCCATCATTTGGATTAGGAGCTTAAAAGTCCCTTTAATGAATTTATAAAAAGGGAAGAGATTGTGTTTTTTTGTAATTAATGTGCCAAATTTTATTTCCATCATTTTCATTGTCAAAGACTGATCGTCAAAATTTCACTGTAAAAGCATAAAGATGTTTCTATGATCATAAAAACAACTAAATTTCAACTTATTAGTAAACAAAGTTTTAAAACTCTTCCTCTTGAAATATGTAAACAGTTTCAATTTAAATTAACATATTTTCTTCATCCTAGCAAAAATGGAACTTTGGTTAATAATGCAAAAGTGAAAAATAAAACGGTATTTATTAATTACAAGCATATCTATTTTATGTTACTTTTCATAATAACCAACATTCAGTTTTTTTATTTTATCATGTTATTTCATCATTTGTACCTCACATCAACCAAACTGATTCTATGAGCCAGAACATATTTTCGAACCTAATTTTTTCATTTTCAGNGTAAATTTATTCATGATAAATCACAAAAAAAGACATTTCTATGTGACACCAGGTTAGTTTATACTTTCCATTTTTAATTGATGGACACCATTTTAACAAGCAGTGCAAGATTTTAATAGACAATTACGCTAAAGATGGTGGCGAGGAACTCTTTACCAAGATGCATTGCGTTCCAATTAAGAATCTTTAATGATTCCATAGGCATTCGACTAAAGAATGCAATGCATCTTGGTAAAAAGTTCCTCGCTGCCATCTTTAGCGTAATCGTGTATTCAGAATCAGCTTTTGTCTGTAGATCTTTTTAGGTCTGATTACAAAATTCAGTCTTGTTAATACTGTTGCCAAATTCCACCCCATCATTTGGATTAGGAGCTTAAAAGTCCCTTTAATGAATTTATAAAAAGGGAAGAGATTGTGTTTTTTTGTAATTAATGTGCCAAATTTTATTTCCATCATTTTCATTGTCAAAGACTGATCGTCAAAATTTCACTGTAAAAGCATAAAGATGTTTCTATGATCATAAAAACAACTAAATTTCAACTTATTAGTAAACAAAGTTTTAAAACTCTTCCTCTTGAAATATGTAAACAGTTTCAATTTAAATTAACATATTTTCTTCATCCTAGCAAAAATGGAACTTTGGTTAATAATGCAAAAGTGAAAAATAAAACGGTATTTATTAATTACAAGCATATCTATTTTATGTTACTTTTCATAATAACCAACATTCAGTTTTTTTATTTTATCATGTTATTTCATCATTTGTACCTCACATCAACCAAACTGATTCTATGAGCCAGAACATATTTTCGAACCTAATTTTTTCATTTTCAGTAATCATACTGTTTATTGAAAATTTCAGAGACATTTTGTGATGGAAACAACATATTGAGTTAAAATTACAAAATCCCTATTTATTTCACATTTAATACAAAATTAAATATTTTTGAGACAAATTCTTTCATGCAGGTTGAGGTGTCAGATTCTTCAGTTATACAATGTGTTCACAAGAAATCTGAACCACATTTGGGTAAGGGGAGAAAATTAATCCAGTTGTGAATTATTTTTATGTATATACATTAGATGCAAAAAATTTCAGACTAGTAAATTCCAGACAAAAATTCTTGATGTTTTTCGTGGAATTTCGGATGTTTTTACAGAAATTTCAGACAACAACAACAACATATTTTATTTAGATTTTAGTTTGCTTCCATTAAACTAAAATGGTCATCAGTTTACAGATTGCACTTTGTTTTAAGTTTCAAAGGGTCACTCGTCAAATATTTTCACTGAATAATTATTGTTATGGATGATGAGAATGATTGCTGATATGAATTTAGTTTAAAAGATACAATGTTATTTCACTAGCTCTTTTAGCACATTCCTTTTCACTGCGAAGTGTTCGAGCAAGACATCATGTTTTAAATAGTAAAAATGCTTTTGCGTAATTTTTCTTTACTGCAAAGAATTGTGGATAGAAAATATTCTTTGATCGCAAAGAATTACAGGCGTTGAAATTTTTGGATGTTTGAAATGTTCAAAAATATTAATGTCCAAAATGTTGTGCCTTTTGAAAAATTGCTTATGTTTTAACTCTCCTGCGCAGTTAGCTTTGCGCTATGACTTTGAGATCATAAGNTGGATGATGAGAATGATTGCTGATATGAATTTAGTTTAAAAGATACAATGTTATTTCACTAGCTCTCTTAGCACATTCCCTTTCACTGCAAAGTGTTCGAGCAAGACATCATGTTTTAAACAGTAAAAATGCTTTTGCGTAATTTTTCTGTACTGCAAAGAATTGTGGATAGAAAATATTTTTTGATCGCAAAGAATTACAGGCGTTGAAATTTTTGGATGTTTGAAATGTTCAAAAATATTAATGTCCAAAATGTTGTGCCTTTTGAAAAATTGCTTATGTTTTAACTCTCCTGCGCAGTTAGCTTTGCGCTATGACTTTGAGATCATAAGTTCTTTAAATGCTGCAGCCGCAGAAACTAATTCTTCTTTTTTTCTAGATGTTACCTACCGTTTGAAAATCAACAAACTCTCATCTTCAAATAGTGCTGATTGTAGGCTTGATGCAACATTGGATGCTGATGCTACACAAGAATATGATGCTGGTGTGTTTTTGCCTATTTCTTTTAGTATTGTATTTCTATTGTGTAAATAATATTGATTTCTGTTTTATGTTGTTCATTATGGAAGATAAAAGTTTTTTGTTTTTTGTTTTTTGTGAAAGTTTTTTGATGAACTAGAATTGCAGTTGTTTGCTAATATTCCATAATGTTGCAGTTTGGCTTGAAAGTCGCCCTCTGATGAAGACACAAGGTAGATAGGCTGTAATTTGCTGTAATATCATCATTGTTTTTGCATCAGAATATCTAAATAATTTTCTTCAAAACATTTAATAAGCTTTGTATCATTTCACTTCATTCCTGACAAGATGGCATAATTTGTTTTCAGATACCGAGGAAGAGGATGAGACAGAAGAACTTGAAGAAACGAGAAGGAAAAGACCTGCAACATCGGTAATGTTATAACATTAATAGGTGGTACTTGTTAGTCATCTTGATATCACTGAAAGTGAGGGGTGTAGTTTTGCTGAATTCTGGAGTTAATTGGAAGTTTCTTTCAATGGTTAATATGCTGTTTCATTGTGTGGCAAATTTTTAGCCAAATTCTTGTCAGAATATTATTTGTCTAGCATCTTAATGGCCAGAGGCAGCACCAGGGAGTGGACTGGGGTGGACATGTCCATCCCACTTTTCCCAGGTCGATATTTATTCTTAATTAAAAATGATAAAAAAGCAGAGTCCAGAAAAAGTCACGGCTCCACGGCTGTGAGCCGGAGGAAGGTTTTGCTTGTTAAGGTCATTTTTGAGGAAGGTTTGGTAACTTTTTTAAGAAACCTAGGGACATTTTGAGTACATTTTGGCACCAGCAATTGGCTTATAAAATTTTTAGGGATATAAACAACACAAGGTGCTTGAAAAATCTGGTTATTTTGACTTGATAAATTGAGGAAGGTTCAACTAACGAAATTTCGCTTACGGAGGAAGGCTTTATCTTTTTCTGGACCCTGTAGAAAATATCAGGTATATATACCTTCTTGCAATAAATTCTATCCTGGGTCTACCCTACTTTTTTAGGGCTGCCGCCCGCCCCTATCAATGTCAATAGTTGCGAGAAATTGTCATGTTGAAACTTTTTTCTAGCCGTCTCCTGCAGAAATTAAAAGTAAGATGCCCAAAAATGAAAGGAAGGACAGTGAGTGCAAACCAAAGCCATCTCAGGAATCCGTTAAGAAAATTGACGACAGTGATCAAGAGATGGAGGAAAATTTGACTTGTGGGATTTGTCAGGTAAGCGTTGAAAGAAATATGACGAAAACATCTGGTTTTAAAGTAAATCAACGGAGTTAAAAATAACTTAGCCAGGGGGACTGGGTCAATATGGTCTCGATCGATGAAAACAATAGGAACATATCGTGTCGTTCTTTTGTGCTATGTTAGACCAGATCGCTATATCTCCTTTCATTTGCTTTCATAAGTAATCTAATCGAACAACCCTTTCAATTATTTCAAAGTATAACATGAAAGATATGAATAGTTTTTTTTAGATATTCAGCCATATTTTCTTCGATCTTTCATTTTAAAATGATGTTATGTCTCACAAAACTTTTTCTGGGCAAATTAAAGACTGCTTGTTGATAAGAAGTCTACAAGGATGCTAGACATTATGAAAACAAATTTCGAACCGTTGTACCTTCTTTTCATAACTTGTATTGCTTGCCAATCTTTAGATGAATCCTTCCCAAATCACTCTCTGTTCATTTTTTGGCTTTCAGGATATCTTTCATGACTGTGTCAGGTGCGAATATTTGATATTTATGATAGCATTTATATAGTATTTAATCTTTTTTCTTTTCTTCAAAACATTGCCTCACAATTCGAGACAATCTTCTCGGATGGCAGCTTCAAATAATTCAACATTGAATGATGCTGTGGAAGTAGCAGCGCCTCCCAAACATTGAATATTACCGTTTTATAAATCTTGTCTTCAAGCTTGCAACTCGTGGCATTGGATACTTACATTGAACATTTGAGAAATGAGTTACTTTCGATTCAGTTGCTATAATGGATAACAAAAATGATTCTTTTGTTTTATCCATAGTGCTCAGCCATGCATGCATTCGTTTTGTGCGTCCTGTTATTCAATATGGATGGTTCAGTCTCGAAAATGTCCCTCGGTATGTACCGAACTGTGCAGTTATGTAACAAGCTTGTAGACCAACCCTAGACTTACTCCACTTCTCCCAATGTTTTCACTCCATTCCTTTTTTACAGTATGAAATACACCACTGTGGAAGAGAATAAAATCTCGGTTCGTTCAGAAATTGGGACTCAATATAGCTGAATTCTTGACCCAAGACTCGATATGGCCTAGCCGGGCTATGATTCACGACAATTGGGTGTGAGTCACCAGTTGGAGAAATAACAATTCAATTCGATTAAAAGTGTGGGAAAATGGTGTTGTTGTTGCGATAACTGGGACCACGTATTGAGTTCAGACCAACCCTACGGAAAAAAACATAATAATCTTGGTGACTTTAGGGGGCTCTAGTATTCTACATCTGTATGTGAGGATGACTAGAAGGGTGCCCATTCTTTTGTATGGTGCTGGTAGCTTCAACAAGTCTTTCCTCATTTCTCCTCTTTCCGATCTTATCTGACGATTTCTAATACCAGCACGTCCATACTCAGCAAATAGGCCTATGTTAGTCAGCGCTATGTTTAAGATTGGCTCATGAAATTTTTAAGATGAATTAAACAAGAAGCAACTTGGTTCCGAGGACCATTTTCCTACGTCAATACTGACAGCTGACGGCAGGCGGCAGACTCCTTTTGGCACGTGGGAACGAGGTTGCACAAGAATATATAGATATATTCAATATCAATTTTCATAAATGAGTCATATTCTATGGATGTCAACTTACTGTGCTTGAAAACTTGCTTATGAATAGACGTTTGTATTAAACAATTATATTTTATTTATTGCAGTGTCGCAAAACTGTTCAACAAGTTGGTAAAAATCACATCGTTAATAATCTGGTTGCAGCATTTATAAAAAAGCATCCAGGTATCACTTGATGTATTTAGTTTAATATCAGAAAGGAAAAGTGTTTTGCTTTCACCAAAATACTGTTTTAGTTTTGCATATGCAATTAATGAAGTCCAGCTGAGATTGTGTGGATTTTCAGACTGTAACAGAAGCTCAATCTCATAAGCTTATGAATATTACAGCCAATAATGAAAGAATCGAAATTTGTCGATGTTCAAGCAAACTGTGTTTTTCATGTAATAATAGAAACGGTGTGTAGACATTGTATATTCACCGTTTCCATTATCCCCAATAACAAAAATTTGAAATTTTTCGGGGTTTGAGGAAAATTGAGTTTTTCGTGTAGTAATGGAAATGGTGTGTGAACATTGTATATATATAGTAGGGCAGATGTGGGTTTTCTTCTTGGAGCAGCAATAAAAATAATTCCATTATGAATTCCGTTTGAAACTCTATTTCTAAATATCAATTTTGATTTGACATAGTTCATTTTGTTGCTTCATGATTTCATTTCACGCCATGATCAACACCTCTTTGTAGATCGGCAGCGATCGGAAGATGAGCTCAAGGAAATGGACCAGAACAATAGGATCAAGGGTGACACGGTAAGAAATCATTTTAGGTGATGTTAAAAGTTTCAGGATAACATGACCGACTTTTATGAATTATATTGAGCTTTTAAGGATGCCTTTTCAGTGTAGGACAAACAATGTCTGATTCATGGATGGGAATTCATGAATATTCATCGCATCAAAAGTTTCCAAGCCATTTCTTAGTCATCCGGACGTATTTTCTGACTCACCTGGACGGGTAAAACTAGGACTCCTGTCGTATGTCTACTTTGTGCTCGTATTGATGTTTTACTTATTTTTATTCGCAGATATTGCTGCCTGACATCTAATATGAGACAGGCTTTCGATATTGTTCACCCTCCTTAAAATTATGCACATGAAATTATGAGGGAAGACAAAACAGTCCCGAAACAGTGTGTTTGTGCCTCGCAATCGTAATGGTTGCCTATCAATTGTAATCGATAGAGAGGGCACTGTGGAGTCACAAAAGAATCACAAAGGAACATGAAATGATATCGTGAAAGGGGCTGCTTGGAAGAACCTTGTCCGCTAATCCTTGACGTTTCTTTCCCTTTGTGTTCCTAGATTGTTGTCATTTTAAGAGAGTTTCTTTTTAATTTCTTCAAGGTAAAAGTTGTATCGAATCGAGACGAGGTTGATCTGAGCGATTACGAGACTGATTATCCTTCTACAGAAGATGAAAGTGATTATGATTATGATAATGATAGTGATATTGATGCTGATGGTCGTGATTGCCCGTTTCCAATCATCTTACCGTAAATATCTACCATTTCATCTTAACCAACATTACCGTCAAATCTTTGACAACATTTAAAATTAATCATGTAAAATGTTATTGCCCTTTTCTTTCAAATGCATTGCTCAAAGGGAACTTTGGGTAATTTGCCATAATTCCGGAATCAGGAAAGCATTTTGTTTGCACGGTCGTTGGCCGGACGAAGGTTACTGAATATGGAGATGTTTGTATAAAATATTGTTAAAAATTTGGACCACACCCAAGCCATACTAATTTTCTGCTGTTAAAATCGAGGAAGACTTGTTTAGATTAAAGCGTGACCGACTGATTAACAACGAAGAAATTCCAAGGCCACGCAAAATTTGATTCTCTACCACGCATAATTCCTTGCTAGATTTTGATTGTTTTTTAGGCCTGTACCCCTTTTTGGAGCATCAAGTGTGTAAGTAGCTAACTCTTACAAATAGTTTTCTTTCTTGTGAGCTCGAGTTTGCGAAAGTAACGTGCATTTAAAGGAGCATAGGTGATTGGCTTAGAGAACAAAGCTTGAACAATGGAAAGCAGCTAGAGCCCAGACTCTTGACTCGTTGAATTTTTCGTATGATAAAATTGATAACAATCTTGTTCCATCTTCTGGTATTCCTGCCATACAAATTTTTAATGCTCTTTTACTATTCTCCACCACGATCAATTTCTTGATAGATTTGTATTGTTTTGTAGGCCTGCACCCCTTTATAGAGCACCAAGTGTGTAAGTATCTAATTCTACCAATACGTTTCTTTCTGGCAAGCTCTTGTTTGTTAAAGGATTTTCTTTAGTTCCTTTGCTTGATAATTCTTAAGAATTTTAGAAACTTTCCTTTTCTCCTTTCAACAGATTCTTGCGCCCATCTGGATCCCAATGTCGACAATGTACTTGTTTTATGTATCAAAATGTCTCTTCTCAAGGAAGCCAAGGTTTGTTAAACAGATATCAGCCAATTTAGAATGAATTTCTTCTTTCTACGGGACAAAAATGTTATCCACCATCTTTTGCGAATTATGCGCATTCGAGATTCTTATCTTAGAACGCTTTGCATACACTCATTTTTTATGAGAAACTTAGGTCCAGGGCTGGTAGAATGTTTCTTAAGTTTTCGGACATTTTTGCTACGAAAAGTTTCTTATCAGTTTCTTATTTTTTTGATGCCCTAAATGTAGAGTTAATTTATTTTTGTTAGAAGGATTTCTAAATTACATTGTAAGATCTCAAAACAAGTAATATCATAATTCGCAATCAAAACATTTGTTATTTACTGTACAGTGTCAAAACATTTTTGAGTGACATAGAATTAAAGCTGTGGATTACAAAAGTTTCTTAGCTTTTTAAATCCAGGTAGCACGGTTTCTTAACTTTTGAAAAATTGAGCCTACAGTATAAGTGGTTTCTTATAAAAAAATGAGTATATTAGTTTATTTTTCTGTACTCCAAAATATATTTCAATGACCATGGTACGGTGAATACAATCAATGTTAAGCGTCAATTATAGTCAGACCACGTAAATGTTTACCTTGGAATAAAATTATCCATTTCAGTATATTTTTGGAGAACTTTTTACAGTAAACTGGCTAAGCCTAGCCATTAACTTCGGCCTAGCAAAGATTCTTAATTCTGGGTCTAAGATGTAATGTACAATCAACTGCCAGCATTTAAAGGGAAAGCTGAGGTGAGATAGAGTTAACCCAGAGAATAATAACGCAGAAAGTTCTCGTACGTTTTCAGCACAATCCTTTTGATTTAGATGAAGCTCTCCCCAAAATTCCAAAATTATTTGGAGATGTCATTTGCCCCTCAGGTCATGCCTGCTAAACTAGGAACAGCAACCCAGTTTTGAATGCTCGTTTTAAAATTGACGTAAGATTTTAATCATTTTTTTTTATACACAACAGATAATGCGATCGCCTCGTTCAGATGCGCTGCTGGTCAGGACCACATCCTCTGCAGTTGCTGCAATGAGTTTTTTCCAGATCGCCGAGGAGAGGCTGCATCAAGCCGTAATTGGGATGTTCAATGTAAGTGCTTTTTACTATGGCAACCATAATGGGGCTTTGGCTTCACTAGTTTGAAATTTTGATTAGATGGCAAACATCCATGATCAAACTTTTTGTAGTTTTGCCTTCTAACTAGAATCTCTTGCCTTTCTGTTTTGTGTTTCTCGCGTCTGTTGCGATACCTTCTATAAATGCTCATATACCAAACGAGTCTTGTATTTTGCAGGTTCTGCATGTGGACGGCTATCCTGCCATCTTTACTGGGGATGTCGGAAACCAGGGTGCTTAGGTTGTCTCAATAAATTCGAAGGTAGGCCTCAACCTCGTATCCATGACCCAAAAGGAGGCTGTTGAAATCCAGTATTGACGTAGGAAACTGGCCCTCGGAACCAGGTTGGGTAGGCCTGTCTGTTTTTGTAGAATATCACCTCAGGGCAATCATAGCCCTTATGAGCCCTTTTCCTTTTATAAGAAGATTCAAGGACAATTTCCATTTGCAGAAATGATTTTCAATGAAAACTAAATCTTACCAAATTTTGTTCGTTCTCAAGGACTACATCTACATGAATACTACACAGGGCATAATAAGGCATTTCGCGTAGGGGTTTTTACACACACACAAAAAACGCTATAAATATTATTATTTAGCAACTTTAAGGCAGTCTGTCATGCAGTGGGACGGCTATTGGACACTTCAAATTTCCTGTTCCCCTGAAAAGTCTTTTACTGACTGTCGGGGTTTCTGAATTTGAAAATATAAAACAAATCCATAACAACTATCAATATCCAACAGTCAACCAAATGCACGACAGACCATTTAGAAATAAACTACGTCAGGTCAGTTAATAATTAGTTGAATAAATTAGTAGTATAAAAAGTCTATTTATCTCCAACAGATCACCCATTAGTGAATCTATACTTGAACTTGAATGTGATACGAATTTTCATACCATGGATTATTGAATTTTACCACAATCGTCGTTTCGTTTGTTGTCTTATGCGTTGTTCCTGCCATTGATAACGAATGGCCTATCCTTTCATTATCGCTAAAAATAGTAGATTCTATGAGATATTTATGATTGAAATTGTTTGTTTTTGCAGATTTCAATTTTGGAAATGCATCACTTACAAGAATCATCAACAATAACGAGTTTGAATCGACG
>REGM01000063.1:180487-211556 GCA_004194415.1 Aurelia aurita
TTTAAAGACCCGTTGTCAACCAACAAAGCAGCCCCTGTATTTTATGGAGCCTTCCTCTTGTTTGTCAACATCGCGCCTGCGTAGGAACATATTTTCTGTGTCAGAAAATAAATATTGCGCAGCTACGTTCTCTGATCGCGTTCTCTGACTGCGATATACGACTAAAATAACGTAGATAATGATCTATTTATTTTAAACACAGTAGGGGATTAGGAGATGCGTTGTTAACCCCTAAACTTAGAAAACCAATGACAATAGAACAATATGTTTTCCTACTAATGTTCTCTGCTAATCCTGTTTAGTATCTTTCAATGATTGGCATTGAAAGGTTAGAGGTCATGTCCTTACACATGCTCAAAGGAGGCCACTGTTTGTCAACACTAATTTGACAACACTGGATTTGTTGGTTGACAATGGGTCTTTAAGTCTCACCACTAGGAGAGTGGATTTATTCCTGCGTCCTTGTTTCCCTGCGTTCTTTGACTAATTTCATGTCGGTCAACTAGGAAGGTTTACTGCAGGGAAACAAGGTATTCAAGTAATATTTGTACTTGGAGAGGTCTCTTTGGTTGGAAAAGGCTAAAATAAAGGCAGATAGAACGGGACAATTATCGGATCTTTTTCAACATATTCTATAGAAAATTATTGGTTGATCTTCTCTTAACAAAAAGGATGCTAATTTCAAAATTGAAAATGAACGTGGAGAATGTGCTTCCAGTCTATCCCTCATTTAGAGTTGTCTGACACTTATTGAATGGTTTATACGCATTTTTTGCCAGGGGACTTTATTTTTTGACAGCGTTTAATGACAGATTCTAAATTGATGCACAGCATAAAAAGCTCGTGAAAATCTTCCAGTTGTTTCATTCGTAGACTTGTTGTCTGGGACTGTTTTTTGCATGTGGTTCAGCTTGCTCGACCATAGAACAGATTCAATTAGCCATGTTATAAGTCGTATTCCTGATGCTTATTGTCTTATCCTCATATTAGCTACTGCCTTATTTCATTGTTGATTGCTTATTTTCTTGTTTTGCTCTTCCTCTACGTGAACTGGAATTATTTCTTAATCATCAAATCGAGCATGTTCTAAAAGATTAACAGACTTATTTTTATCTATTTCAGCCGATACAATCATATTTGTGAACAGACCAGATATGTATGAAGCAAATGTTTCATAGCTGAGATATGGATATTGAATAGCTATGTTTTTGTAACATACTGTAATTATATTTTTCCTCGAGAACTTTGTCACGCATTGAAATTCTAAGGTTTCTGGACTGAATTATCATCTGGTCTGGGAAATTTAAATAAAATTCAAATTATTTAAGTGAAGATTTGATTCTCTGTGACCAATTTGGTGAACATTTTGTTGCAAGATTTGCAGAAATCTTCCAGCTTAGAGGAATAGACGATTCCGGAAAAGATGGCGTCGGGGGGCATTTGACCAAGATGCATTGCATTCTATAATGGAATCAACAATGATTCTTTAGAAATTCGATCATCAACGCAATGCATCTTGGTCAAATGCCCCTCGATGCCATATTTTCCGGAATCGTCTATTGCAGTCACATTGTAGTATCTCCAAAATATCACGAAAGTAGAATAATTCTCACTAAACTCTGTGACAAACTTACGTTCCTAAAGACTCAACATACAAATACTGTCCTTTTTATCTTCAAAAACTCTTGCAAATTTCTTCCCAGAGAAGCAGCTCTATGCCAACTTCGAACCCAGGGCAACAATGGGCGGCCAGTTGTTATCATGTGCGCTGAAGGGAGAGGCCGAAGACACATAGCCCTGGAATCGAGGTTGGCTCTATGCTAGATGATTATATTCACAACAGCTTTAAATTTTGATGCTAGAATTCTTTTCTTACGATTTTGTATATTTTAAGTGAAGTTGCTGTTCAGTTGCCCTTATGTTAGTTAACAAATTATTGTATACATTTTAACCATGCTATGTAATTTTCAGTAAAACCTATTTTCTTTTGAAATTATCAGAACGCGGTCTATTGTAAAACAGTGCATGCAAGAACTAAATTGCAGAAAGGCTGCTTTCTGGGAGAAATAGATCATTACAGCCATCTGAAATGAGTGGCTATTTTGACGATTGACACACCGGTTATTAAATTCACCCGAAATAACCAACTGATACAATTCTGCAATGCTTATGAGCCATTTATAGTTTAGCCCGGTTTTGCCAAACCATACCTGAAGGCGTTCAAAGCCACAAGCACAAGAAAGACTGAACTGATTTCAATGTGCACGTAATTTGTGTGATCACGTGACGACGTAAGGATCAAATTTGCAAACTTATAAACTTATCTAGACTATTGCAGTAAAAAATATACGAGAATAAAGTTGAGAGTCAAAATTAGGCATGGTATTGTAAAGGTAGGTTCTCAGAGACGTAGGAACCGGGGGCACTGGGGGCACGTGCCCCCCCAAGATTTTGCAATAATCGAGAAATTGCCCTTATTGTTTGAGGAAATGCCCTATTAGCTTAATGAAAGAAGTGCCCTTGAAGTGTCGTGCCCCTCCAAGTTTATGATGCTTCCTGCGGCCCTGTAGGTTCTTTATCTTGTTTGAATATAATTGTTAGAATGATAAAACTGTATAGAATCATTAATCTATGCGACTTGTTTTGTATTAATTCGTGTGATTGTTTTACGTTTGATTTGCAACATTAGAATCGAAATATTTCAAAGGATTTTCTAACAACACAGCTGCAGCCTTTCTTTGTTTTTCTTCCTAAGATTGAGATTATGGTTTGCAAAGCCGATCGATGATATTTAAACTATGAAATGTTCTACAATGTATTGATAGACTTTTCTTAGATTATTCCGATAACTTAGGATTTGCGACCACAAATTCTTACAAGAATGACGTTGTCAGAGTGTGCAACTGGTGTCCACAAAGTATCAAAGCTTCTTACGATAAATCCTGTAAATTTTAATGCGAAGAGATACCGGGTGTCCCAAAAAACTACTCCTGTTTGAAAAATTACCAAAATTTGATTAGAAGGTCGATCTTTGAATTTCTTTTTTAGCAAGTAGATAAAAGACCAAATTTTTTCCCCAGCTATAGCTGATCTTGTGATTGGCTTCAAAATTAGCAAATTTGGCACTTTTTAGGGCTGCCTGGTTTTGAAGCATACTGCAAAAATAACTGATGATTACCAGGTTAATTTCTTTTGTATATTAAGCTTCTAGTTTGGTTATAAAGATCAGAAATAAAAGCAAAATATATCATTGTAGATTTGAAGGATAATGAAAAATCTCAAAATATTGGCTCTTCGGCAAGATTTACGATATTGCTTAAAGAGTATAGCTCAGAATAAGACTTTCCAACCTCTCATTTTAGATCCTTTAATTAATGAAAACAAACATTTTATCATCTTTAAATATATATGAATCCTGGATGAAACAGATCAAAAAGACCATTTGGAGATAAGTTTGATAATAGAGTTTTGGCGATTTTTCAAACGGGAGTACTTTTTTTGGGACACCCAATAAAAAAACCAGGTCAGAATATTTTAAGAAAACAACGTTCTGATCACAGCACATAAGTATGACAGTTTACTATTAGTGAAAGAAATCTCTGATAAAAGGTCGTTCCCCAGGAAAGTTCAAGTGTTTCTTAGACCTAGATTATGGAACAAGATCTTTTGACAACAGCAGAATGATTTACACGTATTTTTCTGATAAGAAACTATGCTAAGAATTTCCTTTATTAAAATAAATTGTTTCTTAAGTTATATTTTCCCAGTACTTGGGGTTTCTTAACTTTTTGGCGATCTGAGAGTTGAGCTTCTTATAAGCGGTTTCTTATAAAAAAATACGTGTACTGAGAAAAGAGGGAGCCCACAGTGTTCGGTACCCTTAGAAATGGAAAAGTTACTGAAAAGTGAGCGAAAGAAGGCTCCAGGACTTCGGGCAGTTACGATTCAATTAGGGATTTTTGCATATTTTATCTCCTTCGAGACTGTGGCACGAAAGGCGCGAACTGCTTCAGAAATTCTGAAAGAAACAAACTTTCCCGCCATAAAGGATGGTGTTGTTGCTGTTTTGCTTTGTCCTTGAAAAGTAGTTTACGAGTTGAAATTATAATCAATTGATTGATTGGTTGATTAATCATTGTTTGCTGCATAATTTATCATAATTAGTATCAAACACTATCCATATTTTGGTATTGAGAATTGCACTGCTTTGCTTTTGGAGCCATCGAAACAACTCCACTTGGTTTTGCTGCATTTAATCATATTAGAGAGGACAAGTACAGTTTAGGAGCTGGTGAGTTTTAATTTAAAATCTTCTCTTCGTGATCATCTCTTCTAAGGCGCTTTATTCATTCAGTGAGTTGATTAAATGCAAGCTTTTCCGGAGGTGGTGTGATAGGCCAAGAGCCCTTCGCGTACGTGTCATACTTCTTGAGATGGTAGTTCAAATCTGGGTTTTTCCTAAATTTGTGCTATTTAATTTCATAAATTTCAGTGGGTATTGAAAAAATCTACTTTTAGCGAAAATGATTGCAATTTTGAAATCACATTATGAATCTGAAAATCACAAGACAAAACGGAACCATTTGCTAACATTTTCATCTGATGACACTAAGAGTCACGGCAGGGCAAATCCCAAGATTAGATCCTAAGGAGAAGAAATGAGAATGAGAGCACAGCACACTAATGTGAAATTAACCAATTAAAAGGAGCGCACTAACATGTTCATTTCGTTAGATGAAAAGACGCAAATAATTTTTTGCCAAAAAATGCATGGCATGGTTTAGGCTTAGCTATAAAAATTTGTTCTCTTTAATGAATTTCCTTCCGCTTGTGCACTTATTATTTACGGAACATTTTGAGAGGAAGATTGGTAATCTATAATAAGAAAAAAATTACATTTTATATAGAGTGTCCACCAGAGATATGGCATTTAGCCCCTAGTACATGTTTACCCGATCTTATCTCTTCGCTGTTTTGAACCAACTTCCTACAACAATTGCTCAAATATTCTCACGAGCAAAATGCCAAGTTGTATACTGTTTCCAAGATAGCTCAGGTATTAGTTTCATTTTGTTTTTGTTTTTCACGTTAATTTCATGAAAATAACTTCGGGATTTCAACCTCCTTCCTTCGCTACGATAGTATTGCATTGCATGTGGGAAAAGCATATGGCCTCTCACAGCTTCGCTAAGTCTCACGGATTTAAACATATAGTCGGCCGCGTGGGCAGATCTCTAACCAAAGCTTAGCTAAAAGTAGTGGCCAGAACATCCAGATAAATGATATAAGATTGAAATAGGAGGATAAGATAGTCTGCAAATTCTAGGAGTTTTCTGGTAAAGTAATCCCATTTGCCTGCATGACTGACCTTTTGCTTAGGCCCATCCGTTTTCTTTCCCACGAAATTACATGACCGGAAATAATATAACAGCATGGCAAAACTTTCTCAAGAGAAATGCTTGTCAAAATGTCGTGCACTGTTTGTTTCAGCTGGATAACAGAGTATCTGACCGTTGGAGATTGGGAATTTTGTTAAATTCTTGTGAAATAGTATTAGAGGAAATATTTGTTCTGGCAAAACTTAGCAATGGCAGACCAGTTTTTGGCTGTGTTGACTTTTCTGGTTATATATGTTTTTATGGCTAGTTATGAGCATGCAGGAAAACTGCGTACCTACGCATAGGTTCTTCCAAAAATTGTGGGGCCATATAAGGGGAAATTAGGTGAAAGACTAACTTGTACCAGACCACAAGTAGTTTTCTTGCGCAAAGAATATTTCTTGGACCTTGTTGGCATAAAGACAAACCCTTGTCTAACAACAACAGGAGACAGCCCCCATGGACTGTGGCTCTCATCAGCTGTGGCTCCCATGGGCTGATAACTCAGAATTCCTAGAAATTGCATTTGGTTGTTTATAAACATTCCACAAAAATTCCTTTGTCCTTGCTATTTTTGAGAAGTTTTCTTTTCAAATTGTTTTATGATCTGGGCTGCTCTAAAACCTGTAGATGTGTCATCATCTTGCAAGTATAGCCAGCCCACCTGTAAATTTGATTGTTTCCTCATTCTTAGAATCTAATTTCTTTTTTTAGTTTGACACTAAAAGAGCAATATGCACGAAGGTGAGTTTTATCAATTCTATATTAACCTTTGAATGTATATACTGTAAAGAATTGTCACTGGTCCTATCATGGCAGAAGCGAGCTTGTAAAATTTTTCTAAAATGTTTGCATCTTCTGACCAAATGAACTATATATCTCCTAAAAATCCAGTTCACGCCTCTTTTCATGGAAAGTCTGCAGTGTGCGTGAACTTGAATTGCTTTCCAGTCATAATTCTTTTGTGGCATCTGTGAAACTCCACATTGTGCAGAAAGACATGCAAATAGACGATTATGGAAAAGATGGCATCAGGGGGCATTTGACCAAGAGGCATTGCGTTTAACGATCGAATTCCCATAGAATCACTATTGATTCCATTATAGAATGCCATGCATCTTGGTCAAATACCTACGATGCCATCTATTCCGTAATCGTTGATTAATGGTGCTTTATTGATAAGATATATGAAGTTCCACAGCTGTGTCAGCTTATTCATGTTACCATGACATCTATACATATTTACAAGTTGGAGTGTTCATTCAGACCATAGAGGTAGGAGTTTTTAAAATGCCCTATTTTAACCTCAAAGTGCCCTTTCATTCGTTCCTCAGCCGTTTTAAGTTTAAAAGTGCCCTTTCATTCAGTCCTAAAAAGTGGTCTTTCTGAGGGCTGTGCTCCCCCCAAGTGAGAGCTGCTTCATGCATCCCTAATTCAGACTTTAACATCAAAAGCAGTCCCTTTAAATTCGCAACAGAATTTATTTTTCTACCTTTACAGTACGCCACTTATGTATGAACAGTGTTTTCTCTTCTAAGAATTTGTGAGAAAATGTTTAACTAGTTAAGAATCCTTGTTTAAAAGTTCTGACAGTCTTTCATGCCTCTCAAGAATTCTTATCAGAATGTGAAGAATTTTTAAAAATTCTTATAAATTCTTAGAATTCTTGTGATATTAATGTAGACCTGTGCTGTATCTTGTCAGTCCTGGTCAGAAGAAAATTTGGAAGTTTTTGAGCCTGTAGTTTTGTAACTATAACTCAGATGGAGTGGTAGATAACTTAAGATCAGAATGTTTTTTGTCGAAGTGGATAATTTTTGCTTTCAAGGTTCAAACAATTTCATGAAAATGACTCCCTCGAGAAAGCCAAAACCATTGATCCAATATTGTAACAGTTTGTCTCTTATTAATCATGATTGAAGTTGGGTTCTCTCTATTTTCTTATTGCCAAAAACTTTAGGTGAAAGCCTTCTCCGTGATTATACAATGTATTTGCATTCAGTTAGGTTTAGATTCTCAAAATGGTTTGGCTGGCAGAGTGATGCTGTCTGCTTAACTTGCGTAATACTTGCCAGACTTCACCTGAAAGGTTGAGTTTTTTAACAAAGTCAATTGTGCCTTTATATAAGGTGTTGTGGTGCAGTGGTGTAATCCTCTGACTTTGCAGCCAGAACAGTCAACCAAATGAAAATTTTACAGTTTGTAAAAGAAATTGTAATAATGCTATCTGACAGTGAAATATGTATGATTCATAACAGGTTAAGTAAAAAATTGATGAAAATATGTATTTACTTTTGACTACAATGAAAAATCAAATTGCACAGTGAAATGTCGGCAGATTTGCCTTTGCCCTAACAGCATAACAAAAGAACATTCTTCTTGCAAAAGACGGGTATAACTCAAAATATTCACTGTTACTTTTGCTTAAAACGTGCTTCAAGAAATAAATATCTTTGTTATGTTTACAACTTGCTTTTAATCACACAGCAGTAATAGAATTCATTAATTCAGATTTTATCCCTTGGAATAAAAATACCTAATTGCATTGATTTAAGTAAAGTGCNTTTGACACTAAAAGAGCAATATGCACGAAGGTGAGTTTTATCAATTCTATATTAACCTTTGAATGTATATACTGTAAAGAATTGTCACTGGTCCTATCATGGCAGAAGCGAGCTTGTAAAATTTTTCTAAAATGTTTGCATCTTCTGACCAAATGAACTATATATCTCCTAAAAATCCAGTTCAGGCCTCTTTTCATGGAAAGTCTGCAGTGTGCGTGAACTTGAATTGCTTTCCAGTCATAATTCTTTTGTGGCATCTGTGAAACTCCACATTGTGCAGAAAGACATGCAAATAGACGATTATGGAAAAGATGGCATCAGGGGGCATTTGACCAAGAGGCATTGCGTTTAACGATCGAATTCCCATAGAATCACTATTGATTCCATTATAGAATGCCATGCATCTTGGTCAAATACCTACGATGCCATCTATTCCGTAATCGTTGATTAATGGTGCTTTATTGATAAGATATATGAAGTTCCACAGCTGTGTCAGCTTATTCATGTTACCATGACATCTATACATATTTACAAGTTGGAGTGTTCATTCAGACCATAGAGGTAGGAGTTTTTAAAATGCCCTATTTTAACCTCAAAGTGCCCTTTCATTCGTTCCTCAGCCGTTTTAAGTTTAAAAGTGCCCTTTCATTCAGTCCTAAAAAGTGGTCTTTCTGAGGGCTGTGCTCCCCCCAAGTGAGAGCTGCTTCATGCATCCCTAATTCAGACTTTAACATCAAAAGCAGTCCCTTTAAATTCGCAACAGAATTTATTTTTCTACCTTTACAGTACGCCACTTATGTATGAACAGTGTTTTCTCTTCTAAGAATTTGTGAGAAAATGTTTAACTAGTTAAGAATCCTTGTTTAAAAGTTCTGACAGTCTTTCATGCCTCTCAAGAATTCTTATCAGAATGTGAAGAATTTTTAAAAATTCTTATAAATTCTTAGAATTCTTGTGATATTAATGTAGACCTGTGCTGTATCTTGTCAGTCCTGGTCAGAAGAAAATTTGGAAGTTTTTGAGCCTGTAGTTTTGTAACTATAACTCAGATGGAGTGGTAGATAACTTAAGATCAGAATGTTTTTTGTCGAAGTGGATAATTTTTGCTTTCAAGGTTCAAACAATTTCATGAAAATGACTCCCTCGAGAAAGCCAAAACCATTGATCCAATATTGTAACAGTTTGTCTCTTATTAATCATGATTGAAGTTGGGTTCTCTCTATTTTCTTATTGCCAAAAACTTTAGGTGAAAGCCTTCTCCGTGATTATACAATGTATTTGCATTCAGTTAGGTTTAGATTCTCAAAATGGTTTGGCTGGCAGAGTGATGCTGTCTGCTTAACTTGCGTAATACTTGCCAGACTTCACCTGAAAGGTTGAGTTTTTTAACAAAGTCAATTGTGCCTTTATATAAGGTGTTGTGGTGCAGTGGTGTAATCCTCTGACTTTGCAGCCAGAACAGTCAACCAAATGAAAATTTTACAGTTTGTAAAAGAAATTGTAATAATGCTATCTGACAGTGAAATATGTATGATTCATAACAGGTTAAGTAAAAAATTGATGAAAATATGTATTTACTTTTGACTACAATGAAAAATCAAATTGCACAGTGAAATGTCGGCAGATTTGCCTTTGCCCTAACAGCATAACAAAAGAACATTCTTCTTGCAAAAGACGGGTATAACTCAAAATATTCACTGTTACTTTTGCTTAAAACGTGCTTCAAGAAATAAATATCTTTGTTATGTTTACAACTTGCTTTTAATCACACAGCAGTAATAGAATTCATTAATTCAGATTTTATCCCTTGGAATAAAAATACCTAATTGCATTGATTTAAGTAAAGTGCGCTTCAGAAAAAGAAATCTCTTTCTTTCAAATAATGCCCTAAATCCAGACCAATCGATTAAAAAGAACACCTGGCGAAGTTGTTTACATCAAAATCATGGGAAAAGTTATGCATCCCCCTGTTTAATCACAGAAAAGCTTCTCATACAATCAAAAAGAGATTGTTTTGAGGACAGATAGTAAAATCTGGAATTTAGCGAACGAAAGAAAGCATGATCAGGAAATGCAATCGAAAATCTAACGAATTCACCAATAGTCAAGAGTTTCTTCTTCACCACTTTGCTTTCGTCTTCTCTTTATATTCACTTTCTTCTTCACCTGTATTGTTCGTTGGATAGCAAGGGCGAATTTTGTGGAACAAAGGATGCATGTTTCCAAAAAGATTAAGCGATTTGCCATTCGGAAGAATAGATCTCACACCTCTGAGTGCACTCGACCAAATCAAAATGAACAGAGAGCAAAAGATTATGTTTGGCTTCGCAGAAGGTGTGAAATCTATTCTTGAGACTAGCAAATCGCTTCGTCTTAATATGTATCCTTGTTTTACAAAATTCACTCTTGCTTAAGCCTGGTTTCCATATGATCGCCGCTGTCGTTCCCGTCGCTGATAAATTTTTCAGCGACACTAACGACGCGAACAGGAGCGATCGAATGGTTTCGAATGGCGCTGGGATCGCTGAATTTTTGAAAAGTGGTTTCCATTAAAAAATTTCGATCGCTGGCAGTCGCTCACGTCGCTGAGATAGAAATTTTTCTATCTCAGCGACACGGTGTCGCTCGCGTCCCTACGATTGCTGGCAGAAAAAAGTGACAGAAGGTGTGAAATCTATTCTTTCCTTGTTTTACAAAATTCACTCTTGCTTAAGCCTGGTTTCCATATGATCGCCGCTGTCGTTCCCGTCGCTGATAAATTTTTCAGCGACACTAACGACGCGAACAGGAGCGATCGAATGGTTTCGAATGGCGCTGGGATCGCTGAATTTTTGAAAAGTGGTTTCCATTAAAAAATTTCGATCGCTGGCAGTCGCTCACGTCGCTGAGATAGAAATTTTTCTATCTCAGCGACACGGTGTCGCTCGCGTCCCTACGATCGCTGGCAAAAAAAAGTGATAGTTTCCATCAAATCGTTCGTGTTGCTACGGTCGCTGGTACGTTTTTTCAGCGACGGGAACGACACGAACGCGTTCGAACGATCATATGGAAACCAGGCTTTAGTTAGATAGCTTGGAAAACAAGAACCATATTTAATTACACATGCTGAAAGATCATGGAGCATTTTTCATGGCGTGAAACGTTCTTCCACTCATCATTCACTCATTCATCCGTCTTCTTCCTGGTCATTTATTTATTTATTGATTCAGTTATTCATTCATCGATGTATGCATTCATTCGTTCGTTTGTTCATTTATTAAATTATTCATTCGTTCATTCCTCCCTCCCTGTTGGTGATTTTACATACAGATCATATCTGAAAATCGTTATTTATTATAATAATCCATTGCCAATCGCTGATTTTTACTCGTTTCAACTCAGAAAAATATCGATGCAAACTTAAACATTCCCTAGTCACTTTTAGCTCTTACTTTCTATACTTTCGTAACAGTGTATCTTTAGGCAAAAGCACGTTAGATTCTACTATCTTCTCTCACAGGCGTGTACTTGGGTTAGTCTCCTTCGCAGTCAGTCTTCAAGATGCCCGCCTGTCCTCTCCAATTTTCCATTGGTAAAATTGATTGGATTCGAATCTTCCCAGAATATGGCCTAAACGTGTGGTTGTTTATAATCCATAAAACCTCATGATCGGTGTTTACACCGGATTCTAAATGATTGCTTAGATTCATGCAGGATATGTTAAGTACTGTTTCAGATTAATTTAATGACCCAAACGGAAAGTCACGATATCCGTATTTAATCCAAATCAATCCTTCCCATTTGGATTCATGTTTCACATCTGTGGATTACTTTATTTTGTAATTCTTGATTTAATCCAGCGAACCACAAATTGATCTTGTGAATGAACTGGAGTTTGTTTGTTGCGTGAATGACGTTTGGTCTCCATCTTGTTTGCAGCTGTTGATGGAGGTAGAAACGTTAGATTTTTATACCCCCATGTGGACTTACTACAAGTCTCTCTCGCGGAAAACCGGAGAAGGGAAACTCCCACGAGGCTCGAGCGTTTCAAACCTGAACAGATAATTTTGACTTCATGTATTGTCATAAGTACTGTGATTTTAGCTTGAATTCATTTCATACTTTACCATGACTTTATGAAACTCGTCAAGTTTTTTTCAGGAGATCGATCTATCAACAGTTATTTTATTAGATAATATTGTATTTACTTCTTTATATATTTAATCAGTTCTTGGTTTTTTGCATCTGTCATCCAAGCTGTTTTGGCCATCTTTTTTGGGACATATTTCACATTTCTGTCAGCTTCTCACAGTGAAGTGTTCGCTAGTGTGTGATATGGTTCTCATTTTTTCGTGCCAACTTAGTCACGCTGTTGGGATTCTGAACTTCTTTTACTGGAAGTAAGGAAAGTGAATCGAGGAAGGTTTGACCTCAAGGACCCCTGGCCTGCTGCTGCATAATGCCTGCTGCTGCATTGTGCTCTACTAGGTAAACCATAGATCCATCAGTCGCATACACCATCTAATTAATGGGAAATCATTTGGAGGAAACTCATGGCTGTCACATTTCAGTCGGTAGAACATTCGCACCGAACGATAGGGCCCAGAGCTCGATTTACGCTTTTCTCCTTTTCCTTTTTCACGCGAATGTCAGTTGTTGCCTGTTAGATTAAGACATGATATTACATTTTAAAGGCAACGCATCAAGAACTATCTGTTTAAGTTATCCATCTTACTACATAGCCTGCCAGATTTTCATAGACGCTACAGTCTGTTGACTTACTTCGCGGATAACTCTGAGTTCACGATCTAATTAACCATCATTTAGCATGGAGAAAAGGTGATACTGTATATATATATATATATACTCTTTCACGTTCAAACTTAGATAAAGAAGTTTTCGGGAACGTTCTGTGATACACAATGCTCTTGTGATCTAAAATACAGCTCAAAGGGGGGACTAAAAGAACAGTGTCCACTTGGACCCTTCCCACCAGCACTTCTTGCGTCATGACAAGGGGTCGCGGACTCGATTAGCGTTTAGCTACTTCTGCGATCTCAGCGCTTGGCGCTAAAAACCGCAACTTCATCTTCACCTTCACCTTCCGACATGAAACACGAGGACATAATTAGTGCTATGGTTAATGAACCAAGTTTCTAAATTTGTCCACGACTGGAGTGAACAGGCTGTCTGTTTTCCCCGTCCGTTAGCTTTAAATGAGATGGTGTCATTTAGCGGAATTTGTCCATAAAACTCTCGAGAACAACACTGCTGGTATTTCTATTGAAAACGTCTTTGCGGATTGAATCCCTCTTGCTCGGTTTAATTTCATAAAGAGTTTGATCCGCCCATTGTTCAATACTTAATACATCTGATTGATATAATACGACCCCTACGTGGACGTATTAACCATGTATGCTATTTGATGTGAAACGCACTTTAGGGATTTGATAATAAGTAGATGCATCTTTATTGAATGACAGGTGCCAAAGAACAATAGAGCACCTACAGAACAATAATCCAGGAACAATAGAGCACTGATAGAACAATAGCCCAGGGACAATAGAGCATCGATAGAACAATAGAGCACCTGAATATACAGACATGGTCGCTGGGAAAACAGATCTCCCGTCCCGCTTTCCGCCTGTTTTTCGAAAGTTAAACAATTAGGCAATGTTGTTTATCCCAAAACTCACTGATACATAGCTCACATTATGTTCCATCTGCTTACTAATTGTTGTTATCTTTGTAAATATGCGTGATTTTTTGTTCTGTTGAGTTGATAAAGATCTTGGCATTTTAAAGGAAAATCTGGAGACCAGGTATATGGATGTTTATGAATTTGTTGTTGTCATTTAGTGCGCAGTCAATTTATTGATTATCGGCATGGCTGCAGACTAGGCATGTAATGTTGAGTGTTATCAGTCTGTTCTTTAGTAGGTATCGATAGCGTATCAGACAATGCATTGTATCACACTTGTGTCTAGATTTGAGTAATTGATATATCTTATAGCTGCATATAAAATTGTTTCATTATATTTTGGTTGATAAAGAGAGAAATTTGCTAAGAAAGATGAAGCAAAAATACGCTTAATTTTTGTCATACATTACAATGAAATCTTCCCTTTAACTTAACTCAAGTACTAAAATCTTCTTCGTTGTCTTGGTTGATAAAAGTTTGCAAGGTGTGCTCCAACAATTGTCCAATTGTTCAAAATGAAATTTTGATCTAGCTTATATTTGTTGAAGATTTTGCAATGAAAAAGATGGGGCTTAGCAATATGGTAGATTCAAGTAACTTATTCAAAATTACTGTCAACGATTTGAGTTAATTAGTAGATCTGATTGATGTAAACAATTCAACTTCATTTTCTGCATTGACAAAGTTTTACTTGCTGTCCTCAGTCCAATAAAATGTCGACCCTTCCTTCCGTGGTAAAATGTCCAGATTTAAGTTGTTCAAAGTTAGCTATGCAAAGTAGAAATCTGTTCTGACACTAGATTTAATAGTAGATTGCAGATAGGTGCTTTATAGTGTGCAAGATTCAACCGTAGATCAGCTGTAACATATCACATCTTTGATATCTTGCTTTGCAATTCCGATGTCCTTTACCTGAAAGATTCTTAATAGCATTCTCTAGAACTGAGCTTTCGTTTGAAAATGCTTGATTTGTCGATTCAGTACTAGGCATAGATTGTTGTTCTTAGAAGAACAATTTTATCAGAACATGAATCGGATATAGTTGGATATAATTGAGATATAGTGATTGCCTCTATTTGCTACTTTTAAGCATTTCATTTGACGAAAAAGCATCAGCCCTCAATAATACATTAGAAATGCGAATGTTCACATATTTTAGGACGACTTCAAGACATATTTACTTTGATTAACCTGGTTCAATCAATATTTGACTTGCAATGATCGATTTTAAACTTTTATCGTGTTTGAGCATGTGTCTTGTTTTAGATTCTTCGTAAGTGCTTTAACGTTGATTGTGCAGCAGCGAGAAGATTTCAACAAGTTTCTGTTAATGAATATATGCGATCTTCTCATCTCAATTTTCTCATCTCAGTTTTCTTTCAGAGTTCATAACTTTATCTCTCTAAGCCTGTAACAGGATCGTAAAAATTTCACTAGTAAGATCACCGCTACAAAGTGTTACACACCTGCAAACTTACCATGAAAGACGTTTGCCGAACAATAGGAAAAGGTCGTAGGGAAATATGATCACAAGAAATGCAAGCTCAGGCATTGTTAGTGTAGATAGATTATCTAACGGAGCTGAAGCTATAGAAGTACGATAGTTGCTCCTTAGTCTATAGTAACACGGGGTCTCACAAGTCCACGCAAGAGCTTTGTCGGGCAAGATCGTTTGAGGAGGGTTATAACTTTTGCTTTTCTCTTCCTTTTCTGCTGGCTTGCTTTGATTGTTGAGGTAGAGCGATGAATTGGTTCAACTTATTATTATGCTCTCCCTAGAATTTTTTTCTGCAAATCTCTGTGAAAATTGTTTGGACTTTGTTCAACTTTATATAGAGAGCGGCCGGCGGTATTTTATGGCCTGCGTTATGGTGATCTCTTTTGGTAAGAAATTTGTAGGTTTGGTGGTCAGCTATAGATGTTGTTCTATCTGACACCCATATAGCTTGACTGTTTGCTCTTTTCAGGATGTTAAGGCTAGTTTCCAGTCAGTGGAATTTTCTGAGGGGGCAAAATTTTACAACATTAAAAGTCATTCAACCCTAAATTTCTATTCAATTACAAAGCGACATTTTCTTTCGTAAACAATAGAATTTCCGCCCGTTCGGAAAATTCCACTGACTGGAAACTGGCCTTTAGGCCTTTCTAAATGATTCTCATTTTTACTTCGAGGGATACCTGTTTTTTTGTTGCATCAAAAATGCTCTAACTTTCACACTCTTAAAATCTTTTACCACTACTTCCTTATATGAACATCCTTCAGACCTGTAATCATCATTTTAAAACGCCAATGAACATACAGTATGAATATTTATCAGTAAACATATTACAGCGAACTTACAATGAAAAGTAATCAGCTTTGACAAACACTCAAGAGAAATTTTCTCAACATCTTGAATATGTGGTAATATCTTTTCTCAGCTGCTTCTGGTCTAAATGGTTTTTTTACCCGTCTATTTTGGGATGCCATGAGGTATCGGGCTCAGAGATGCACAGTCGCACGTCTTTAGTGTCCAATCTTGTAGCGAGAGGTTAGAATAACATTTTCTACGACACAGGAGATCTTGTTTATACTACTCCCTGTTCGCCCGTAGAAGAAAGTCAAACGTTTTAATTTTTGCTTTTTTTATGAATGTTCGAACTTTTTGGCTGCTGCTGGTGGCCTAGGTTCTACCTTTCACCCGTTTATTTACGTTATGCGATGGGGAAATCTTTGTTATAGTTTTAAATGAAATTGTCCGCAAATATGCAGTCTTTGGGAAATAAAGCAGAAAATGAAAGTGTTCAACCGTTTTAGAATTCTTCTACCGGGTGTCCCAAAAAGAAGTATACGGATTTGGTCAGCCCTAACGATCAGAATTTAGCATGGATCAATCCGAAATAATTTTTAAAACATTACTCGATAGTTAACTTGAACATAGATACCTTGTTTGTCTACATTGGTGCTTTGAGAGTAGATATATTAATCTTCAAAGGACAAATTTGCCTCCACCTCCAAACCAGAGCTTTGGCGTTTTGGCCTAAGCAAATTCTTGAAGCACAGCGAATAAGTCAATAATAATTTGAACCAGGAGGAGAAAAATGAAAAACTGCACAACAAATGCGTTTCACAAAATATAATTTACGTGAGGCTTATCATCAAGGGAGCTCCGAAGTAAACTTTATTAATTTTAAGTGAAATAAATTGTGGATATTGCTTAGGCCAAAACGCCAAAGCTCTAGTTTGGAGGTGGAGGCAAATTTGTCCTTTGAAGATTTATATCTCCACTCTCAAAGCACCAATGTCAACAAACAAGGTATCTATGTTCAAGTTAACTACCGAGTAATGTTTTAAAAATGATTTCGGATTGATTCATGCTAAATTCTGATCGTTAGGGTTGACCAAATCTGTATACTTTTTTTTGGGACACCCGGTACAGAAATGAGAATGTAAAAGCGCTGCGTTTCAACATTTCTAGATCTTCCAAAGGGCTGACACAGGATGCAGATGCTCGAATAGTTTAAAATTTAGACGATCGAAAGCCAAACTAATCATCATAAATTTACTACTGTATGCGAAGATGATTTTGATACTAGAAATAAAATCGAAGTTTTCGATTTTTTCTCTAAACAATTTAATACAATATCATATTCTTCTTGTGGTAAAAAATTCTAAAAAGGTTTTTAACGACAATTTTGGAGATCGATGATAGAGTCAGATCGAAGCTTGGCTTGCATAGTGACTCACTGCTTGACCAGAAGATGTTATTTCTCCTTTAATTACTGCCTCTTCTTACAATGATTCTGTAACTCATTCAATATATTTTGTTTTTTTTCCTTTTTCTTAAGTGCTTATCGCAGCTGAATAAGCGATATGGGTATAAGCTGCTACTGAAAAGCAATCACGCAATGTAGAAAGCTATATCAGTTCGTTGTTACATGTGTTATTTATATGACTTTCATATTGAATATGAGGTACATTTATTAGTATCGTGTTATTTTCTGTGAAGATCGATCGAGAAAGAAGCTAATAACACCTGCATTTATTAAGATTAGCAAGGGAATCATGCTACATAGATTTCTTTAGAATAATACTTGTAAATGTCAATGCAGCAAACATTATCTATTTAAGTTCGTGAAAGTAGCCTTTCAAAACAAGCTTTGATTTGGTGAAGTGAAGGTGAAGTTGCAGTTTTTAGCGCCAAGCGCTGGGATCGCAGAAGTAGAGAAGACCTAATCGAGTCTGCGACCCCCTTGTCATAACGCTCAAGTGATGGGGCTCGTACTGGGCTCGAACTCTGTCCGCCTGACTGTCCTGGCTGCAAAGTCAGAGGATTACACCACTGCGCCGCAACACGGTTTTCCCAGCCAATGCATCATCCATATAGCAGCCTCCGTGTTATTAGCATCTGGTGTTTATTTAATTACATGCTTCTAGTTTTTGTCTCGCTATTTTCTTATTTTGTTATGTAATGTAAAGTATAGTGGTTTATGTTACAAAAAATTGTTTTATTTCTTGAGACAGATTTATAAACATATAATGTGAAATTCTCATGTTTTAATTTGTTGTATTTTATCTCAACAGAATGACATGATACGTCAAGTTCGTACGTTCATACTCATGAGTCTTTACTACAAATCGAACACGACTTCTGAATCAAAAATATCAGGTAAGTTCAACTTTTTATTGATTGTATTTGCTTGGCATTAACGTTGGTTTTTTGTGAGTAATCATGAAACAAAATGATGTATTTTCTAATGGAAGATGCTAAACATCGGTAAGAAACATTGCCGTACGGAAAAAGGGTTTATCTGTGCACCCAAGAATTGTGAATATGAGGAACGTCCTTGTGATGTTTAAGTTGCGGATCAAGAGTGGCGCAAAGGATGCTGAAGCTCTGGTCAGATTTCCAACTCAAGCTCTTCTTCGTTCAATCTTCATTAAAATAAAGGGAGTGGTTGTCCAAAATTTTGAATTCTGCACCCGTCGAAGTTTTTCGTAGGTCCGCCCCTGTTTCATTTGTCTTGCAGTGTATATCAGTGTGTAACTGCGAAAACAAATTCCTGGTAACTTTTATGTTACTTATGGACAAATGGTGGGAATGCTGGATCTAAAACATGTCTTGGAAATTTGAATCTGTTGTTTTGTCTGTCGTTTCATAGTTATAGTTGCTGGCTGGGAAATTGTATTAATCATAAAACTGAACAGATTGCAAAGATTTGCGACCGGATTTTACAGGCTTTTATTACTTTTCCCAATAGCTGTGTAATTTAATTCTAATGAGATGTGGTTTAAAGATGGTTTTAAGGTGGTAAAGATGTGAGGTTGACACAGATTTGACATAATTATTCAAGATACTGTTCGTTTGCTTTAACTTAAAAGCTGATAGCCCTTTAGCTACATTCAAAACTAGTGAATCCGCATAGATGACAAAAGCCGTTTGCATCTTAAAGGATATGAACGACTCGTAAACAAAACGTTCCAAAAATTTACTGGAAAATGCAGAAACTTTTCGATTCGATTCGATTCAAAAATTTGCTGAAAAATTTGCTGGAAAATGCAGAAATTTTTCGATTCGATGATTTCATTTTCCTATTTTGCCACTGTAAAAATCGTTTATTTAAATTTCAAAGATTAATGACAAATCTTTCAAATAGCTCTCCAATTTCTTCTCCGGTTTAAATTTGAGAATGTCACACACTGCTCTGCTTGGTGAACTAGTTCTTTCGCTTTTCTATAGAATCCTCTATATCGTTTCTGGATGCATCCCTGTAAAAACATGTCTTCTTTGGAAAAGCTTGTAGGCCTAATTGCTGCACACGTAGAATGGACCTTATCACGAGAAAGTAAACATTTTTGGCAGGAAGATGTTGGTATTTTTAGGTTCTGTCGTCTGAAAATTGTGTCACTCGATTACCGCTGACAAGCAACTATTTCGAATGATATAAATCGACATTTTATTGACACTAAGCTGGAGGAAATCCAACGGCAACATAATTTCCCACGAGGACCACCTTTGCTTGTAATAAAGTAACATTTAATATCAAAATTACGTGACTGTTTCAAAATATTTACAAAGCTCAACCGTTAATATTTATCCATTTTATTGTAGCTTTGTTTTTTTGTATTTATTTAGGATTCATTTCATAATATTTTCAGAATTTATGGTGCATAATCTTCCAACAAAGTCGTATATTTTCATACCAGAGAATATCCTACTAATAGATCGTCAAAAAAGGGCGAAATAAGAATTTTTTTAATCACATTTAAACCTCTGTAAAGTTTGCATTCTTGCATCATACGAGTTTTAAATCTTTCAAAATATTGATAACATTATTTCTAAAAAAATCTGAATTTGACAGAATTAATCATACTTAAATCTTAATAGGTGATATAGAAGACAGAGCTTAAATTTAAGATGTTTAATTGTTGGTATAATATACAGTTCATGGATTAGTTTACAGTTCATGATTTAGAAATATATTTTTTGTGATGCTCGACTAATACGATTGTGAAATGTGTAAACAAATACTGTTAAGGAAGATTTTCCTCCACACGATTAAAGGCCATGTTTGCTACTCTCAGTAATTCTGCCACGCAGCAGAAATCCTTTCCGCCACGTAGTAAATGAAAGGGAACCTCTGCATAGGAGAGTACATGCTTGCACCACTTAACTTTGTTCTGGGCAGACACAAGGATATGCATAAAGACCCCTTTTGCTACTACAATATATTTTGATTGTTGTACCAGAACTGGCTGTAATTCGTGGATAGAAAGATATCTTGGCATTGCAGTTGGGATTTCCTAAAATTGCCATACCATTACCATGTATTCGAAGCACAACCCTAAACACTCTAATTTCACCACATCAAACTAATTATTTCCAACTGAACAGGCTTCCGTTAATGTCCTTCGCTGCCATTTTGTAGGGAAGTTTATAGTGCAGTACTGGAAGGCCTTCGTAAACATTCCCAGCTCTGGCATATGCTTCTTTCTCTTCAGTTTATCACTCATCTATTACAACAAATTCTCACTCACAAAAGCATCTCACTCCGGAATTCTTCGATTTGTCTTGTCCATGGGGATGCATTGATCTTGCACTCTCACAAAATTCCCCTGGCTCGTCAAATCTCCAAAAACAAAATTTCATACGAGTCTTTCAAGATATCTCAACAGCAAAGGGCTAAACTTGATTAAAAGGTCAGATCATGATTGAGATTACGTGGGAAACACACCAGACGTGAGCTTTGCTTTCACGATTCAACCCAAGAAGTGCGACTGTGAGAAAAGTTTACCTCCCTTCAAATTCGATGTCGTTCACATGACCTTGTAAGAGGATTCTTTCTATTTCAAATCCTAAAATTCATGTGTTTGACTGAACTTTGTGTGTTGCATGTTTAATAATTTTCATGTGTGTGGCTAGTAGGATATCTGTTATCATCCATTAATTAGATTTTATATCGTTGGCTAAATTTTGGCCACTTAAAACGTCATGCCCTGTTTGTTAAGCCTATACATGAGTTGAGGTCGCTTTGATAGTTCTAAATATCGTCTATAAATCTTTAGACATGTCTGCTGTTTTGAACTTCAGTTCAGCAAAACATTTTTACAAGCATGCCCCCGCTAGATATATTCGATTTTGGATGCACAAGGACATTTACCCATCTGTAACTTCTGTTACTATACCCTGTATCCTGTTGGTCCTCTGGGTCATGGAGCAGCAAATCTATGAAGTTACGTTATGTAAGAATTAGCACTCATATAGACTATTCAGCTACTTTCTTTCAAGTCGTCTTGGCTCTGATCAAAGTTACTTCCAGCAAAACATGAAGGTGTGTCCTTGCGTGTCTTAAGATTTGTGAGAATGCCTAAGATGTCTAAGATGTGTGTTTATAGCTCGCAAAGGAAAACGATGAAATCGTTCAAGTCACCTTTAAAAACGACAGACAAGAATTTTTTCATCACATGGCGTTTTGCGACGTGTTCCTTGCTTGAAAATGTTGATTTATTGCCCAAAGTTATTGGACCCCCATCTCCCGCTCTGTTTTCTCCCCCCTTACCTGAATAATTCGTTATGATTTGAATCAAGCCAATTTACAATGAAGCAAGGGCGTGGTACCTGTTTTAATTTTTTTGCTTTGATTAAAAGCCGTTCTTGCTGGTTTGATTCAACATCATCGCATAAACATTTTAAATTTTAAAACGATTTCTTAGTTGGATTTCCATCTTGATCATCATAGCTTTGTTTTGCGTTTCATTCATTTATTAGGTATTCCCAAAAGAAGGATTTTGTATGAAAAATATTATGAAATTTTGCTGAAACCGTAAGCGTTAAAGCTGATTTCCTGCCCATGTATGAGGATCAAATTTTCATTTTATGTCTTAGTGTATTCCCATACAAAGCGAACGTGCAGTGTGGCCAGTGAGGGTATTTCATTTGAAATAACACCCGTCGCCTTATTAGTCGACACTTTAGAAGTTAGACCAAGACTCTGTTCAGAAAAAGAAATCCAAAGTTGTGTTAAAAAGGTCGCGTCGTGTTTTTGGCCGGTTCTGCCATATCTCTGTCTTTGTTCTTTCATGTCGCGTTTGACAAGGAGCTCAAAAAGAACCTGGGAAGGATAGTGAGGGCGCTCTTAATTAAAGTATGCATGACCCCTTTAGGGTTTGCTGTGTTTCAGTGAGGAATCGTATGCTTTATCTTGACAGTATCAGTGAATATGCTAGTCCAAGATAAGCCTATTACAACGATGAAACAGCTCAAAAGTACCAGTCGAGTCGGCACAAGAATTTACAAAGTAATACCATGAGGGTACGAGAATGTTAGTCCTTTTTATTCAACAATCTAGCATTGTTTCCCAGCCACGATTTTCTTTATAAAAGTCTGGCGACATTATGAAGATATGATGTATCGTGAATATTAGCTTTATTGTTGCGGAATATTTGTTTACTTTCCTTTTGCTGGTCGCATAGAGTAGTGACTAAGAGCTGTATTGTTGTTAAAGATAGCTCCGTCTAGGCCATAACTTGTAGTTTAATGGAAATATGTCGACCCCCCACATTCATCTCTAAAAATAGGTGGTTTTGGCGGTAGTGCTGGTAATTAATTATGCAGTTTTAAGTTCCTTGGAGTTTCAGCTCTCACGGAATAATGGTCCTGAAAGAGTTAAATGGGATGTGAGATTTGCCGAAAATGACACTCCTGGAATTGGGATTTTTGTACTGGGGTGAACTGGGACTGAGAATACAAACAGCAAATACAATGGACTGGGAATTGGGCTTGATCGCCGACTGTATATTTACAAAAAGTGACTGGGATTTGCCGCAAACTGTGACTGGGAAAATTGGATTGATGACCCTCCATCAGGACCCTCCGGAATAGATGATCCTCTGCGACCCCAAAGTCGACTTTCGCATGATATGCAAATCATTTCTGGCCTGGGTTCTTTTTGTTTGCTTTCGTTTTTTTGCTTTTGTTTGCATTCGACTCGCAAAGCATCATGGTTAGCAATGGGTCTTTGATGTCTGGATAAGAGCCTTGAATATAGCAATAGACAAACCTATTACCTAAATCGCTTCCACTTTCCGTTTCTCCGTTCAAAATGCACCCGTTTCGCTGCCAAATGATTGCCAAACGATTTCCCAAATTACGTAGACTTCTTACTTGATTGCTAATAATAGAGTTACTTGATAAAGGGGAACGCGTACGCGGAAATAGATTGGCTTTACCCCTCCCCTCTCTAGAGCACATTTCCTAAGGATCAATTTTTGATGAAAATCTAAGAAGATCTTTACTTCTATCTTCAAGAAATACAGTTGTGGCGTTTTAATGTGGGAGATAACCTCCTAAAAATATCTCGTTGTAATAGTCAGCAACTGCAAGGCCGTACATAGCGGGGGGGCAGGGGGGGCAGTTGCCCCCCCAGAAATTTTCAAAGTAAAGTTTTTTGTTATTGTAAAATATCTATCACACTCGACTTCTGTAGTGATGGGGATATTCAAAATTTCCAACAACGTATAAATGCCGGAATATCACTTAATCAGATAAAATGCACTTCCCAATGGGCAAAGTCAGATTCAGTCGACGTTGAATTCTGGTTGATAAAAGGTTTCAACGTTGATCAACTATGATATAATGTCGAAGAACGTTCATCTAATGTTTGTATTTCAACGTTGATAAAAATTTTATTTTCGACGTTTCAGCAACGTTGGCGCAACATTGACAGTCTTCTTTCACAACGTTTTTTCAACATTTTATCAACGTTGTTTGCCCACTGGGTTATAAATGGGACTGATCGCAGTCGCAGCCTAAAACCTGGTAGCATATAGCAGAAGTCACACATTAAAATCGTTTGGGCCCGGGGGAGGGGGTACACGACTTGTTTTGCTCTATAACATTTAGGCCCGGGGGAGGGGGTACACGACTTGTGGATGTACTTCTAATTGTCAAAATTTGCCTTCGTACCCACTTTTTTGGCGGAAAACTACCCATTTTTGACGATTTCGCCGATTTGAGCCAAACCAACCCATGTCTGAGGAAAATTTGCCGAAGAATGACCCTTGTTTAGAGAACTTTAGGCCCATAAACTCACCCCCGTACTCTCAACATGTTATGTACCCCACCCAAGCAATTAGGTTTCTTTCAACTGAATTTGGGCATTTGATACTTAGATTGATAACTGATGTGTAAGCAAATAGCAACAAAATATTCATCGGTTTCCCATTGGTTAAATGTGTGGCAAAACTGGACAGCTTTCATCAATAATGTACAAAAACTTCTTGTTAGCCAAGCTTTGTTGGGTAGTTTGCCAGGCATTAACAGCCAGTAACTGTTGTAACTCTTGCTTTCTGGCAAACGTTCAATTGAATTTGATACTATTATACAAGTTGTGAGGATGGGATTCATGAGATATTCATTCTAAAAAAAGTATTTTAAAGGGTGCTTTCCAGTGATCTGAAGGACATGACCTCACAAATTTCCGGGGGCAGGCCCCCAGACCCCCATTTTATCTTGCGTCGCTTACTCCACTTTGAGTCTCCCAGCATTTACTGCCCCCCTGGTGAAAATTTCCTGTGTACGGCCTTGAGCAACTGCAACAATCCGAATTTAGCGGGGGTGCAATATCATGAAAACGGAAAAAGAAAAACGAAGACGGTTGACAGAGAATTAGTTGCTTGACGGGGGGTACCTGCTGGAGGATTTGTGAAAAGTCTGTGAGATCATTAAGATTTACGATGATGGGACATTTGCAATAGCATCATAAAAGTATACAGTGGCGTACAGACAATACTAATTGCGCTTTTAGTCACGCAAAGATATAAATTTTGTTTCTCAATTACGCAAATCATTCATAAAGTCAGCTGTGTTCATTTTGAGGGACGTTTGTCGAAATGAAAGCAGGAAGGAATCCATTGCAATGCTGTTTGGTTTAGATCAGTTCGTTGGAATTTGTTTATGAAAAGAAAGTATGGTTTAATCGTGAATGAAGAAGCTTTGGTTTTTACTTGAATTATTTTATTGATATGATGGCGATTAACGGGATCAAAAATATGAATTTGCGAGGTAAGAATTTCATTAATGAAGAAACAAGATACAAACGGAATTGTGTTTAAAAGTTTCCTTGTAGAAATCCTTGCGAGTTCCGCATATCAAAATAGTAGTTTTAGAATGGAGAGAGGAGAGTGCATTATATCGTGGAAAAGAGTTAAATAACTTTTCGAGAGTCCAAGAGTTACAGGGGAAAGATCTATTCGGGAAGATTGATTCTTGTATTAATTCTGTTATCAATTCTGGAATAAAATCGTCTCTAAGATGTAAAAAGTGTTTGTATTTGGTAGGTTGGTTGGTTAGAAGACGTTGCAGCTTTTATCGGAAAAGAGCTCAGAATTTTGTGTTTTTATTAGGGTATCGTAGGATTATAGAAGACACGAGCATTTTGCATTTCGGGGATAAAATTCTAATATTCCTTTTGTATTTCTGGAATATACACTGGTAGAGAATATTTCCTTTAAGACTTCAGTGAAGAAAGTCAGTGCAGATTTGTTTGATGTAACTCTGGGGAGGCTTTCCATCAATGATCGGTCGATAAAGTATCTGGCAAGTTTAGTAGCTGAAGTCTGTGAAAAATCTTTCGTTTGAGTTTTCTTGTGCTTTGGTGAAAAAGAGTTATCTCAAAATTTGGTGAGCTTCTCGCGGTTGTAACTTCTTGAAACAATTCTGACATTTTCTTGAGAATATTACTTGATTGTTCAAGCAGGTGGATTGATTGAAAAGAAGGAAGGAAGCTTCTCGATAATTTACAAATAATCTTCGTATCGCTAATTCTATATTTATCTATGTTGAGATTTCATCAAATTGCATTGTATATTGTATGCAAGAATATCTTGACCTAGGAATATGCAAATTTTTGGAAGGGCTCCTGTATTCCATTTGAAGCTTATAAACTAGTTTTGTATACACAGGAAACTACAGTATTCGTTCATCTGTTGGTTATCCTGCATAAATTGTATGTTTTGCATTCTTGGTGGGCAGGTCACAGGAAATATTGCTGCGTGTTTTGTGGGATACAAGTTAATGTGTTAGGATTGTAGTTCAGTATAGACAAGTCATTGTTATTAGGTGTTATAAAGAACAGGTGTCCGGTAGATAAAGAAATGGCCGACTTCTTGGCTTTGGTATGAAAGGTAGAGGAATGTATGCAGAAAATCTTACAGGAACTTTTTTGGAGAGCCAACAGTCTTGGTGTCCGGTTGGTAGATCTACCTGCCGGACCAGTAATTAATCGTCCGGAGTGTAGTTTTAGTGACTCAGTGACTCTGAAGGACAAACTTGTTAAGTCTGACAAATATTTCTGATATAGGCTACATACCAAATTTCGTCATCTGTCTCGCCAAATTGCTAGACAACATATATTGTAGAAAGTCGGTTGCAAAATTCGTTTGGCCTGACCCTGGGAACGCACGAATCTTCCTTGTATTTGATTGGTCCATCTGGAAAGTGATGTTGTCATCACATAGAACAGAGAGTCAGTTTCAGATTGCCATAATCTAATGTTATTTTGACTTGAGACTATCACGAGGGTTTGTAAGATAAACAAACATGGCGTTTTTTCAAAATGTTCACACGGCCCAAAATATCAAGTTTCTTCTTGATTAGATAAGTCCTGCTGTACATTGTTGATCTTAGAAATGTAGAAACAACTAGACCTAAGTTGCACGTTAAAGTTAATGAAGAGAGATTTAGCGATAAGAAGGCTACGTGCCACTTATGTTACTACTGTTTTCATTTATCGAGAACATCAAATACAATAGGCCATATTTAGATTGCCCCAATCCCCTGAGCTAAGCTGCTTTTAACTCCATTTATTTACTTTAAGCGTAACCCTCTTTAACATACTTGGCCCCGTAAAATCAGAAAAACATGAAGGACAAATCAGTCATGCCTCTGTGGAGGAGAGTGGCTCAAACCGACCGCTCCCAACCTTGAATTACGAGAACATATTTTATGACTAATCCTGAAGTTATTCTGACCCGGGAGGTTATTTTCTTTTCACAAACAAATCCTGTTACAGATATAGCAAAGGGAGTAGATAAGCTTAGATAAGCAATGTTATTTGTGTAAAAATATGTTTAAAAGTATCCCTTTCCCCCCGGAAATTAGCGCCATTTCAATGTGGGGCATTTAAAGGGATTTGAAATCTGTGTTAAGTCCTGAAACACCAAATTGGCTCGAAAGAATCATGCGGTCAGGGTCGGCGTGGGAAACTAGTTGTTATCTGCACAAGAAGAAATACAGAATATAAAAGATTAATTTCTCCTCGTATTGTCCGCGTCTGGCATACACAAGTCTAATAATGTTCTTTCCTGATTTCGTTGTGCGAAAACCGAGCTGGCCTAGACCGGAGGCAGTTGGCTCTGCCGTGCCGTAATCTCGGAAAAAAGGATTTTATAGATTCGACCACAGAAGCCGAAAATGAAATATGTGCGATATTCCCACAGCTTTCTTATTGTGATTCTGAAATGGAATCTGAAGAATCTGTTTACTATCTAATTTATTTATTCATACGTAAGGCTCAACGTATTTTTATTAATTTTAAATCCTGATACTAATAAATAGGATAGATTAAAGGTGATCAGACGAATCTTATATTGCTGTGATCGCTTCATGGGTTACTTATAACTCAAGTCGTATTATTCTACCAAGCATGACTGAAATAACCGAATAAATTAAGGAGGTCGCCGAATAAATTAAGGAGGGTTTGTGAGGTCGCTCTATTGATTTAAGTTATAATGTCATGTCTCGAATACGCCTATTTGATTTAGAATAGTCCTAATTTCAGTATTGTTTTATTCCATATTGACACAACTCTTGGCACCTTGGAAGTTGTTTAAGGCCCAGGAAAGTTTGAAAGTATGAGATCACTAGGACCCCACCTTTACCCTTTCAAAGGAAACTCATCGTAAGATGCTATTAAACGCAGGAAAAAATAGGACTTGCAAAGAAATAGACCTTTTGCTTTTTAGGAGAAGAGTGTGGAATGAGCGACATTTCGAAGCGAAACAATGAAGACCAAATCTCGTTCATAGATCTTTCAAGCCTTTTTAATCAAATTCGAATGCCAGATTTTTTAATAGCTAAACGGTTGTGTTGTAAAGATAGGTTCTTGGGCAGAAAGACACCACTTGACGTTTTATATTTATAATGCAACCAAGCAGGACGATAACTATTTACATATTATTAGGTAACCATGTTTGCTAATTATGACCTACTTCGACGAACTCTAATAAAAAAACCCACTCCAAACCGTAAGTCGTGAGTTGTCATGCATTCCGAAACAAAGGTGGGAGTGGCTGGCACTGTCACCAGCCGGGAAAGGGACTGGGGCCAACCCAACACGTGGACTTTAGTACGTCTTCAGAACAGGTTGACAGATGAGATTTTTGCCCAATTACTCTTTAGCTTATTTAAGTCGAAAAAATTTGTTGTTATGAGAAATTTGCCTTTATGGTGTGGTAGTTTCAATCTATAACGTTTTCTCTCTCTCTCTCTCATTTTAGCTGGCAATGGTCAGTTACCGTGTCGAGACTTTGCCGGAAAGTTCGTCAAAAATGGAAGGTCTTTTACTGTTATGACAGCGAATAGCTGTTCACATTGTACATGTTTGGGAGGACACACGAGGAGATGTGTTAATATCAAATGCATCAAACCATCTTGTACAAATTACAAAACAATTCCTGGAAAATGCTGTGAATATTCTTGTCCAAACAGTAAGTTTTCCTTTTATTTGACTTGACCAATCAGTTTTCTAGTTTATTCTTTCTTGTATCTTGATGGCGGCCGCGCAAAGCATGCTGGTAAAAGGCTCCCTGACGACCACCTAACGACATACAAATTTGGTCTGCCGTTTTGACTAGCTAGCTGTGTTAAAGTCTGGAAAAAGAAATCAATGTAAACAAATAGGTAAGTTTCGTAATTCGAACGCGAATCTTCAATTAAAACTTCAATTCGAATCAAAACTTTCCTTTTTGTTGCATTCGAATTCAAGGTCGATTTGAATTAAAGCTAGCTAGTCGAAATGGCAGACCAAAATGTTTACGTCGTTAGGTGGTCGTCAGGGTACTTTTTACCAGCATGCTTTGCAGCAAAACATAACTGAGTCTTTGGAGCCGCCATCTTTAGCGTTATTGTCTATTATGCGTCATGTTACCACGCTCCTCCGCAGCGATTTCCTTCGGAATTTGCAAAATAAGAACATTTATTTAAACCTACGCTCAACCGCGAAAATAGGTTTAGACCATAACACAAGATAAGCAGGGGGGTAAAATAAACAGCTTACCATCAGAGAAGACTGCCGTTGTTAAATTTGTATGACGCTGTGGAGGAGCTTGGTCAGCTTGCCGTATTTTTAAACGACTGTGATTGGTGCTTTAAACAATAATCTAAGGTAAGTGGTTTTGAATTGCTCATTTAAAACACTTACGAGGTAAAGTTCATACGTTAAACAGTTTCTGACGAAAAAAATTCAGTATTTTCAAAACGCTCTCTTCTAGACTCGTAGATCTGCGATATCAGTGTCGTCCATTTTTACCCATTGCAGTGCTGACTGGGTTCTTTACATTAGTTATCATTTTACTTTTGAATTTATTTGCTAATCAGTCGTTACTGAGAACTCACCCAGTGATATAGAATTCAAACTCACGTCGGTCAACGGTGCCTTTTTTAAAATATTTTCATTTCTACATTGGGCGAGGAAAGGCTTCAGATAAGAGAACAAAAACGAAGGAACGAGTTCGCAGTTATTTGATTCTAGACCGCCTACTTCGTGTTTTCACACGACAAGAAGTTAAGTGTGTGGCACTGCACTGTTTTGGCTACGTTGGAAGCTGTAAAACGTGCCATATATCGACAGGGCTCTGGTGTATTTCTACTATAGGTTTGGCAGGCTCTCGGAGTGGGTCTTGGAGTGGGCTGCTTTGTCCCAAGTGTCCACTAAAAAACTGGATTTGTTTAAGCTAATACGTTTATTTTTACTCTCCCTGCAAATTTTCTCTCCCAAAGGACTGTTTTGATTTTTCTTATCAACTGACAGCATCAGATAAGATCAACCAATACAAAAAGGATCAGTTTTGAAAAGCCACAATCAAAAGATTTTGGCCAAACATAGTTGTTTTCTGTTATGTTTTGCAAGCGTAACCATTCTACTTTTGGAGAGGATAAAATCAGTTATCTTGCTTCATTTGAAATATATTTATTTCTCGTTGTTTTGGAAAGAATCGATAATTGAATGACTACAGGTAGATAAGATCCTTTGGTGTTCAGAAAACGTACGATCAAATGTGTCAAATTTTATTTACTATGTTGTATTATTTTTTTATGAGGTCGAAAAGTATTTCTAAGATTCTAACTGTACCTTTGGTCACACCTAAAACTTGGATCCACCCGCTTTTTTTCAATTTCAAATGAATTTGCAGTTTACACTTTGTTTCCTGCTTTAACGGAACTTATCTGAAAACTTGATCAGAGAAACCATTATCAGTGGAAAACATTCCTTGATAATTTTGTGTTTTCCTGTTTTATGGGAAAATTCTTGTCCACATTGTTTGTTCTTAATGACGTAATGCTGGCGTGGCCTTTTGGCTTTTTTCTCCAGCTAACATCTCTTTGCTACAGAATGGCTTTCTAAAAAGTAGTGCCCAAATTTCGCTGTGCTTTGGATAGAATAGCTTCTAAAAGAGCCCCTCACCCACTTAGCAACTCGAAGGAGACGTAGTGGCTCGACAAGAATTGTAATGGTTTATCATTTAGAAAGGCACCCCAAGGAAGCCTAAATCCTCCAAAGTAATAAAGGGTTTTTACCTTTCAGCAGTTATGGAAATGCTAACGAAGTTTTGTTGCTTCCTTCCCAGTTTTTGTGTTTTCGTAGACAATCCTTCACAAGTACCGAGTGAGTAAAAAAAATGCTCCCCG
>REGM01000063.1:224357-301444 GCA_004194415.1 Aurelia aurita
CTTTTTGCCCATAAATAGGGAATTTCGAAAGACCCAATTTTTGGAAAAAAGCAAAGGGTATAGCCTTACTTTTTGCCCAAAAATAGGAAATTTCGAAAAGACCCAATTTTTGGAAAAAAGCAAAGGGTATAGCCTTACTTTTTGCCCAAAAATAGGGAATTTCGAAAAGACCCAATTTTTGGAAAAAAGCAAAGGGCATAGCCTTATTTTTTGCCTAAAAATTGGGAATTTCAAAAGAACCCGATTTTTGGAATAAAGCAAAGGGTATAGCCTTACTTTTCACCAAAAAATAGGGACTTTCGAAAATACTCGATTTTTGGAAAAAGCAAAGGCTATAGCCTTAATTTTTGGCCAACAATCGGTATTTTGGAAAAGAGCCCATTTTCGCGAAAAAGCAAAGGCTATGGCCTTATTTTTTGGCCAACAATCGGTATTTTTGAAAAGAGCCCATTTTTGCGAAAAAGCAAAGGCTTACTTTTTGGCGAAAATGACTCGTTTTGAAAATGGCTGATTTTCTGGATAAAAAAGTACTGTGAGGTTGACACTGGAAGAAAAGGAGAGAAAGGTGAAATTGTTATCAATTAAAATGATAAATCACACGTTTGTACAAAACATAGCAGCGTAATTTGAATAACACGATTCTCCTAACTAATACTATGTTTGTACAGCCAGGATATTATATTGTTAACTCGCAAAATCGATAAGCAGCAAAGAAACTGGTGAAGTATTGTATCTAACCTACCAAATTTATCAATTTTAAGTGCTTCCAGGGCTCTGTTAAAGGCCCACAGCTAACCATGATCCTTTGTGGCGCCAAAGTCGACTTTCGTATGATATGAGAGTCGTTTCTGGTCTAGTTTCTCTTTGTTTTGGTTTTTATTCGGCGCGCAAAGGATCATGGTTAGTAATGGGTCGTAAGGTAATATGATTTTGGTTTACTTCTGTATTGATGTCAATCTTCCCAACTAGAAACACGGCAGGCGTCAAACGTTTCTCTTGAGATAGATACATTCCAACTGCCCCCAAAGCCGAGACTTGAAAAAGCGGTGAAATAGAGACGCTTCAGAAGAATTTAATCAAAGATAAGACAAATGGCTGACTCGTCTAAAACAAAACGAAAAAGACATAATATTCTTCCATGCTACATGATGTCCGTATTAAAGTCACCTGTTTTCAACGCTTCTTCAAAACGAAATACAGATATTAGTGAATTTTCATCTCTGATCGTATATAAGGAAATAATAAAGAATAATGGAAGTAGACTTTGACATCGCCACTACAGCAGCATTTTAATTTACCTTATTAGCTCACATTTTCATTTTACGTAAACAGTAGGCTAAGAATGAGAGGGAGGCGAGCCTTTATTGGAAACTCTTTGTAATTCGAGACTTGAACATTCTTAACGATAGTAAACTCATAAAACATCACTACGCTTCATTCAAAAAAATTGTAAGCTATATAAAATATAACCTTAGCATAAATGACATCTAAAAGTATCAAAATTTCGGATTTTTTATGTCAGCATTTAACTTGCAAACACATTTCAAAAACTGTCTAAAGGGGTGATTACATGGGCGATTCGAGCCGTTTGTAGCTCGTTTGCGACGAGGTGAGTTGTCCCAATACTTCAGTCAAATCCCTCATAAAAAATTGTGTTATTACAAGTAACGAACCAACCCACCTTGCCAGGCTGACTTGCTTTTTGAAAGTGGATCAACCCGGCTAGGCGAGCTGGCCTGCATCGTGTAATCACAGCAAACAGAGTCAACACTTGGGGGTTGACCGTTGTGTGCATGCGGTTTAAACTATTCCTCCATCACGTCGACTGCCTCGTTTAGGTATTACCGGTGTTGGCTTAGATCCAAAGCCAAGTTACAAGCGGGTAAACCCTCCCATGTAATTGCGAGCTACATACGAGCCAGAGCCGAGCTGCAAGCGGGTCAACTAGCGTACGTAATCATCCCCCAAATATCCAAATCATACTATACACTCTTAGAAACAATACACACTCGTCAATGACTAGCTTTTTTCATTCTTGCATAATAACGAACCAATTCGAAACATCACGATAATTCCGGTTCAACTGGCGTCGTCGCCCTGTAAATTAAAGGAAAGAGCTTTTTAATGGATTTCGTTATGAAGAATGATCGGCTTAAAATAGAATCGCATGAATTTTAATGCATTTCATAAACCACAACAAATTAAGTTTGAAAATAGAACCTACTTTTTTGCAGTCTTCTCGGGTGTCTTTCCAATTTTATTAATAACTCCTAAAATTTCTTTGTCATAGCTCTCATCAGCCACCTGCAATATAATTTGAATTAATAATCATATCTTTTCTTACAAAATAATTTTCAAAAATCATCGGGGTAAACACTTGTACGATTATCCAGTGGCAGTAGCATACCTTAACTTTGATATTACTGTAGGTACAGATGACAAAGTCCAAGATGCAGGAGTAATACTTTTGCTGGACTGTTGATGCTTCGTGCACAATTGGTCGCAAATAACATTTTCCAACTCATTTTGAAAACGTTTCACATTTGTAGGTATGAACGGTCTAATCTTTGTTCTCTTTCGTGCTCTTAGGCTCAATGCTGTTATTTCAAAGAGCAGGAATTTTTAGGGAAGAGTAGTCAAGAAATAAAATATCGTTCTCTGGTATATCGAGAGCCTGCTTGAAGACAGCCTCAAAATGACACTCTTCCGAGCCATTAAAACGATCCCTAACTACAACTTTAAGAAGTTTAAATACCTTAGATGCAGAAGCTTTCGGTGGTGTGACCGATCTGCCACCACTTTTACCAGAAATTTCGTTGATCTGAAAATGAAAGAATAAATTCAATAAATATTACACAAAAACTGGACATCAGTTGACAAATTTCTGTTTCATGAAAGGGACTGGGACGACAATGCAATTCGTGTAAAAAGTCTTTAATAAATGAATTAGTTTGCACGTTCTATTCCATCCACCTGAATTGCAGGAAGTTACGGGTGTTTGTGTACTCTTTAAATTTATCAGAAAATGAAATTCTCTAGCCAGAAAAATGAGGATAAATTCTATAAAAATTGTGGCATCAATCTATACGCAGGTAGGATAGAAAGCTCCACTGCAGCAGGGGTGGGTCTTTCAAAAGTCAAGTGTAATACAATAGAACTTTCCACTCAATAGAGAATTCCGCAGTCGAATGCGAAGGCGCTGTTCGCGTTGCATCTCGGTATCACGTGGGGGTTTCGAACTCGAAAATTGAATGCGAATCCGACTTCGAAACACCCATGCGATCCCGAGATGCAACCCGAACAGCGCCTTCGCATTCAACTGCAGAATGGTCTATTCTCGTCGAGAACGATCAATTAACTGATATCAATTCTACTTCTCGGTTTTCGGCTAGTCTGCACTTTAGCGGACCAGCTTTCAATGTGGGCAAGTTATGTGTCATGTGGTAAGGGTTAGGTGAGGGTTAGGGTTAGGTTTTGGAAAAGAGGTTTTAGGGTAAGTTAGGGTTAGGTAGGGTTAGGTAGGGTAAGGTAGAGTAAGTTAGGGTTTAGTTAGGGTTAGTAAGGTATTTGTTCAAACACGTTCCCGAGAGATATGACATAAAGCTGGTCAGCTAAAGTGCAGTCGTCCTCGGTTTTCTCCTAGAAGAAACATTAGTAGACTTCAGTATAGATTTCAGCAATAAATAAAATTAATTACAAAGTAAGCATACCNCGAACTCGAAAATTGAATGCGAATCCGACTTCGAAACACCCATGCGATCCCGAGATGCAACCCGAACAGCGCCTTCGCATTCAACTGCAGAATGGTCTATTCTCGTCGAGAACGATCAATTAACTGATATCAATTCTACTTCTCGGTTTTCGGCTAGTCTGCACTTTAGCGGACCAGCTTTCAATGTGGGCAAGTTATGTGTCATGTGGTAAGGGTTAGGTGAGGGTTAGGTTTTGGAAAAGAGGTTTTAGGGTAAGTTAGGGTTAGGTAGGGTAAGGTAGGGTAAGTTAGGGTTTAGTTAGGGTTAGTAAGGTATTTGTTCAAACACGTTCCCGAGAGATATGACATAAAGCTGGTCAGCTAAAGTGCAGTCGTCCTCGGTTTTCTCCTAGAAGAAACATTAGTAGACTTCAGTATAGATTTCAGCAATAAATAAAATTAATTACAAAGTAAGCATACCGTTTTCTGCATCTTGACAGCCTGGTGTGTCGTCTGATTTAAGAATTCAGCACTTTCCTTCGTTTTATCATCATCATCGCCAAACTGCTTTTTGTAAACATTGTAAGTTGCTTTTTCACTCGTCACGGCTGCTCTGTAATCTCCTATACAAAATTGTGCTCTTGCTACTAAATGATGGATTGCTCCAGTTTGTATGCTATCTCGACCGTAATATCTCAAATGTACGTTCAATGCACGTTCTAAGAATTTCAAGGATAGTTCGAATTCACGTTGACTGTGAAGCATCAATCCAATGTTCGTCTGCAGGACGGAAAATAATATTGATAAATTAAAGAAAGAAACAATTATCTCAGGAGTTTGTCTGGGACGATAAACTATTTTATCGTTGTTCAACTTGTTCTAAAACAATCTTCCTTTTGTGCAAGACTGTATATGTATATAATATATGTCTGACTGTATATGTATATAATATATGTTTAAACAATATATATATATATATACATCCAACTAAAACTTAAGGCTTAATAGTGCCATAAATTTAATAAGGCATATTTTCAGGTTTTGGATAACTGGATACGTTGGACGTTGGACATCACTATGCTGGTATCTCCACCTCAAGAATTTCTGGCCGTTCACCGCACATCTAGTATTCTAGAAAGCTTTTATCAGCATTATCATTTCAAAGCTTTACATGTTCTGCATTCAATTCTTGCAATGTCCTAGAAACAGGCACGTTATTATAGGTCAAGTTCAAATAAAAAAAATCAATGTAATCCATATTTTAAAGTATTTATCAATTGACTTAGATGAATACAATCCACAGTTTATCGTTGACAAAGGTAGTAAAACTACTCACATCGAAAGTTGCGAGGTCAGGATGCTCTTCTCCATAAACTAATAATGCCAGGTATCTTGCTCTGTACATGAGCTTCAATGATGCACTGACTAAACCACCACTGTAACAATACAATGCCAAATGAACCTACAAAACAACAATAGTTGTCATCACACAGAGGCTTATCATAATTTCCTAAATCTTTCAGTTTACGTACCCATATAATCGCCTGGTTTCGTTGCTGGAGAATTACCAGGAAAACAGTCGAAATTATGTACAAAATGCTTCGTGCTTCTTATGAGGTGTTGTGACTTCACAGTGACGAAAGTTGCAGATTCCATTCAGGAATACACTGAGATTGCCTAGACAAGCGACAAAGAAGTGATACTTACGTATGAGTTTATCGTCTCCGGATGATCAATGCCATAAATTCTTTCGCAAACAATCACAGCTCTTCGTTGGTACGAAACCGCCTAAGATTAAGAAACAGCGCTTATTTTACGAAGAGGACCAATTGGGAAGTAATGGATCAAATATTTTAATCTGAAAGCTGTGTCAAAGTTCTAAAGTTTATCAAAGATAGATAGATAAAAAAATAAAGATGGATAATTCTATCCAACAGTTTAAATCAAAGATAAAAATTTGGCGCAGTGAAGAATGCACATGCAAACTATGTCGACCTCACATTGAAAACCTCGGATTCTTATAATCCTGCATTCTTATTCTTAACATTTTTATCGCTTGGAACTGTATGTATTATAGAGTCATTTTATCAAACTGTTTTACAACCTGTATATTTTTAAGTAGTTGGCCTTAATTAGTAATTATAGTATTTTAATCCTGTTATTTTACTATATGTAGCTATGTACTAGCCAACTTTAAATAATTGATTATGATGATGATGATGATTATGATTATGATTATGATTATTATTATAAGGCTTGTATAAGCAGGAGAAAATGAGACAACACTTCAGTTTTAATTTTGCTACGCGAGATTCCATCCGAAGCTTGATGACACTTGCTTGAATCCTGACTACAAGCCGCATCAATCAAATTTAAAAGACTGATCAACCACAAAAGGTGAAGAATAACGTCACTCGATAGGCTCGACTTATATTTTGGCAAACCAGTTCCTATTCTGAACTATAAATTAGGCCATTTTGACATTCAGCACGAAGTCACAGAAACGGCCATTTTGACATTCAGCACCAAGGCACAAAAATAGAAACATCAGCCAAGTTATCTGTGATTCTTGAAGTAATCTAGTTGCTTGAAAACTTAGTGAAATCACAGAATCACTAGGAAATATCGTTCATAGATTTTAAAAACATAAATTCGGGAACAGATAACCTGTGTTCTTGGCATGAAACGATACGTCACACAATGCAGCGAATACCGTNTTACAACCTGTATATTTTTAAGTAGTTGGCCTTAATTAGTAATTATAGTATTTTAATCCTGTTATTTTACTATATGTAGCTATGTACTAGCCAACTTTAAATAATTGATTATGATGATGATGATGATTATGATTATGATTATGATTATTATTATAAGGCTTGTATAAGCAGGAGAAAATGAGACAACACTTCAGTTTTAATTTTGCTACGCGAGATTCCATCCGAAGCTTGATGACACTTGCTTGAATCCTGACTACAAGCCGCATCAATCAAATTTAAAAGACTGATCAACCACAAAAGGTGAAGAATAACGTCACTCGATAGGCTCGACTTATATTTTGGCAAACCAGTTCCTATTCTGAACTATAAATTAGGCCATTTTGACATTCAGCACGAAGTCACAGAAACGGCCATTTTGACATTCAGCACCAAGGCACAAAAATAGAAACATCAGCCAAGTTATCTGTGATTCTTGAAGTAATCTAGTTGCTTGAAAACTTCGTGAAATCACAGAATCACTAGGAAATATCGTTCATAGATTTTAAAAACATAAATTCGGGAACAGATAACCTGTGTTCTTGGCATGAAACGATACGTCACACAATGCAGCGAATACCGTGATTAACAAGAACTTTAAAATTCCCTTATAGTAAAATGATGTTGCCATTGTCAAGTTGACTTCACGCCAAGCAGAAATGAGGGAAGAAAGATAAAAAATGTTTTAACGAAGGAGCATTCCACAACGTAAATCAATACACGCACATGTTTTGTTTTCACGTTGGGGGACGTTGCAGTATTGTAGGGGATGTTTATCACTCAAAAAAGATTTACCTGTGGACAGTCATCTGCGAGATAGTGCAGTCTTGCGATTGTCCTGAACAGAAAGAAAGATGTATTAATCACAAAGCGAATCAGATAGTCGATCAATCAATAAATCAAACAATCAAGTCGAATAATCAATCACTCTATCAATTTGATCCAAAAATAAAGGAATGAGTGAGTAATCATCGAAAATCAACAAGGGTGCATATTCTATGCTCAAGTCATGAAACAAGAGAGGTTTCTTTCAATCTCAAGGTCTCGCAGGGAAATTACACAAAGGATTTAATGCGCATGCGCAACTTCACACACTTAATCCATCCCATAAAATGAACATTACACTGTTTTGAATGGTCAAATAACATGACGGAACAAATCCATATTGTCTACGCCGTTTCGGTGAGACGCATATTAAAATTGGACCGATACAGAGAAGGTTAGCATGGCCCCCTGTGCAAGGATGACACGCTATATCGTGAAGCGGTTCCAACTTTTTAATTTTTTATTTCTCAGTCTTACCCCAAAAAGTTTTCTCAGCCTTTCCGCCACCCTTTGCACTTGAAAGCAATTTACTATCTCTTCTGGAACCGAAGTTATGTCCATGTGAAAATCAGTGACTTTCAAAAAAATGGCACAAGTGCATATCTTTTGCACATTGAGACAATAATGTAGAGAAATAATGAGAACTCCTGAGAATTCCATGAACTCATGGTAGGAACTCCAATACACTTAACGAAAGTAATCCCAGCTCCTATGGGAGAAGCTTGTATACCTTTCAATTCCAACCAATATTCATATTTATATTCATGCATTTGTTAAGTTAATATTAAAGTTTAAAAACAGAGACATGTTAACGAAGTAACCGCAATGGTGCATCCTGCCTTGAAATAACTAACTTTTTGTATTTAATTTATCAACCTTCACGAGCTTCAAAACGTATGCCTATATGCAATGATTACTGTATTAGAACAAAGATTTTTACAGGCAATAAATAATGTTTGAACAAAACATACCTGTAACAAATTGCGATATCCGAATGTAGAGGACCATAAACTTGGTTGAAAATATTTAGAGATTCTAACATTAGGTCATGTGCTTCGCCAAACAGTCCTGCGGTAGTAAAAACAAAATAAAAACACTCGAACTTAGTGAATAATTAACTCAAAATAACTTCTACAATCGTTACTGCTTATCATGCTCGAGTTTAGTCGATTTTGAGAACCTTGCGTAGGACAGAATTGCGCAGGAAGGTAGAATTGTTATTTTGAAAATGGCATGGCGGTTCAGGCCACAACATATGACAGAGAACTCCAACTTACTACGAGCAAATATGGCTGAGAAAGGCTGTCAAAGCGAAGGAAGAGAGTTCTTTGGCATTTCAAGGTAGGCTAAGAATCAAATTTAGTATAATTAATCTTATGTAATGGTGTCCTCGCACTAGTGGCTCGAGTTTACATCTTCAGAAAAAGGAAATTCTAGGTGTTCTTGTGCAAAAAAACATACAGTGGTAAATCGTAAATAGAACTTAAAATAAATAACAGAGAAAAAAATTTAAACCAACCTTGCTGCAATCTTGATTGAGCTACTTCGAAAAGAGCGTTTCCATCGTTTGCCTAAAATGGGAAAATAAAGTAAATAACTTCACATAGCATTTTTAATTAAATCTGGGAGCATTTCCCTTCAAGAATTGTGAAGATTTTTGACACATATTTATCAACATATTCTGCAAAATAATTTCCGATGTAGCAGTATCTGAATAAAAAAGACGATGACAAAAATTATTTTCACTTGATAAAGGTTTTGGTAAACCGGCTACGCTAAAAAAGATGCCATTAGCCTTTTCTTGGTCATACATATTTTCAGCAAATAAATGAAAGAAGCCTTCGCGTGGCTCGAGTAGAAGCTCAAACCTACAAATGGGTGGGATTGGTGGTACAACATGTTGAAGTAATCTAGTTGCTTGAAACTTCGCAAATTCACAGAATCACTAAGAAANTTGGCATTTCAAGGTAGGCTAAGAATCAAATTTAGTATAATTAATCTTATGTAATGGTGTCCTCGCACTAGTGGCTCGAGTTTACATCTTCAGAAAAAGGAAATTCTAGGTGTTCTTGTGCAAAAAAACATACAGTGGTAAATCGTAAATAGAACTTAAAATAAATAACAGAGAAAAAAAATTTAAACCAACCTTGCTGCAATCTTGATTGAGCTACTTCGAAAAGAGCGTTTCCATCGTTTGCCTAAAATGGGAAAATAAAGTAAATAACTTCACATAGCATTTTTAATTAAATTTGGGAGCATTTCCCTTCAAGAATTGTGAAGATTTTTGACACATATTTATCAACATATTCTGCAAAATAATTTCCGATGTAGCAGTATCTGAATAAAAAAGACGACGACAAAAATTATTTTCACTTGATAAAGGTTTTGGTAAACCGGCTACGCTAAAAAAGATGCCATTAGCCTTTTCTTGGTTATACATATTTTCAGCAAATAAATGAAAGAAGCCTTCGCGTGGCTCGAGTAGAAGCGCTCAAACCTACAAATGGGTGGGATTGGTGGTACAACATGTTGAAGTAATCTAGTTGCTTGAAACTACGCAAATTTACAGAATCACTAAGAAATATCGTTCATAGATTAAAAAAACAAATTCGGGTGCAGACAACGTGTGTTCTTGGCATGAAATGATACTTCACACATAACAGCGAATACCGTGATTAACAAGAATTTTAATATTCCCTCATAATAAAATGATGTTGCCATTGTCAAGTTAACTTCACAACAAGCAGAAACGAGGGAAGAAAGATATAAAATGTTTTAAGGGAGGAGCATTCCACAACGTAAATCCACACATGAAGACATTTTGTTTCTTTGAGAATGTTGCTGTATTGTAGTGAATGTTTATCACTCAAACAAAATTTACCTGTGGACAATACATTTGTTGTACAACCTCGAACAATTTTGCTAGCGTCGAAAAGCGTGCAACCCTTACCAATACCATTCGCTCTTTCTGATTATGCTACTAATAAATTCATTTCTATTATCACGATAGCAAAACCTACCTGTGGCTCGACATGTTTTACGATTGGGAAAATATTAATGATGTCATCTTCAGTGAATGATGGGTGTTTCTTGTTTTCGAAGTCATATTCCCGAAGATGCATCTGGATACCTGCGAGACAGATTGCGAACTTTATACAAAAGTTCACGCAAAAAATTTGGCAAGTCATCTTAAGTGAAAGATTTTGCGTCCGACTGGACCACAAAGGGCCAACACCTTATAAATAAGGTTATTCTTTAGCCTTGATTAATATTCGTCTTCAGATCAGTTTGCAACCGTCAAAGTCTTCCAAACAATTGAGAGAAATAGCTATCAGCTTATCAGTTTGAATGATTCTTGTCTATTAATTACTCTTTAACAAAATATCCGACAAAACCTGCAATCATAGGACACAAGTTTTAATGAAACAAGGGAACAAGGATTGTGGCTTGTACTTCGCTAAGAATCGGACAGTCATCCCTGACGATTCCCTTCCACTAAAAGACTAAGCTCCCTTCCAACATCTCTATTTCTATTACAAATGACTTGACAGACAGATACATACACCTGTAATATCATACACTTTTCAATCTACGTTTCTAATTACAGTATTTGTTTATGCTAATACATACCTGCTTTCCGGCAAATTCCTCTGAATAATGACATCTTCTGAATCTTGTATTTCTCTAGTATTTCTTGCAATTCTTCGCTATGTAGGTAAAGAGAGTAGGAATTAACTTATATATGACAATTAATGTATCTGTTTTTTTTAAATAGCCTTAAATAACGGACTCGTCGTAATAAACCCATCGCAACATTAGACATTGTAATTTATAGAAAGAAAACTGTTAACTCCTGTATAAGAATAACAACCAAATTAATATGTAATCAGGGAGAAAACCGTTAAATCCTGCAAGAGAAACAACGAATTAACCTAAAACTCTGAAAGGAGAGAAAATAAGTTAATAGCTGCAATAAAGAGCAAACGTTGAATAACCAAAACTTCTGTTTTTATTACGATACAGGTGTAGAATTTCTTTTTTTAAATTGAAATATTCATGAAGCACCTCAACAAGCAAAACTTTCATATTACTCTGTGATATCTAACTCTCAGAAAACTGAATTTGTGTATTTGTACAAACAAAAATAAAAATACAAACCCTTCTAATTGAAATCCAAAATGACTTTTAATTTCATCTTTAATTTCTTTCCATAAGTTCGTTGGAGTTAAATTCACCCAAGCGACTGAAACAAAAAATTGATAAATTACTACTGCCATGAATTATTCTAGAATGCAACAATATATCATTTCAAAACGTATTAACATTAGAAAAAAACATTTAGCTTACGACACGGTACAGTAAAAACCCGCACATAAGAACCTATGTTTTTAAAACCAGCCTGTTTGGGTTCATATTTATGTGGGGGTATTGCAAGATCAGGGTATAGGTTCTTATCACGGGGTACCGGTTCTTAATCTTAAATATAAAAAGCTTGATATCAACTGCAAATGCTGCGCTATATCTTCATAACTAATGTACAATATAACAACAGAATATGGACAATTAAGACTCAGTTATATATACTGTACCTGTGAGCCAATTAAAAGAGACTTTTCTTATACTAGTATTGTTAAAGTTCAAAACCGATTTTGTTTTTTGATTTTTGTGTGGAAACCAAAATCTTTTAATAAGAATCTGAACAGAAAATCAGGGTGAAAAGGTTCTTATATATAGGGCTAGAAATCCCAAATTTCAGGCTGCAGGTTCTTAATAAACGAAGGTTCTTATGTGCGGGTTTTTACTGTATCATAAATTTCTATCTGGGCTGAAGATTCTGCAACGAACGGCTGAAACTAGTTACCCTATATTTTGCAGATTTCTGAAGAAAATTTTATTAGAATATACATAAATTCATAATTACTTTGGTTGCTTGATGAGTGTGTGCTCTTTCCTTTCTTTTTATTTTTCTTCTTCTTTATTGTCTATAAAGAAAATCAAAAAGGGATATCACTACGGCGTCTGCATCCCCGTAGCTTGTATATCATAAAGTAGGGTAGGTGGGGGAAAATGGGTCGTGGAATGGATTTCACTGTTGTTGTGCTTTAAATGAAGAAAATTAGTTTCTATCGTCAACAAAAACCATTTCATTCAAGGAAAAAAGCTGCAAGTTTAAAATCAAGAACACTTTGAAGCAAAAATCAAGCGACTCAATTTGCTCCACTCGGACCCATGTCGCCCACTACACCCCACGACACTCCGCTCCACCTGTAACATATTATATTAAGACCTTAAGCACCCAAGGGAACACTTTGATTGCAAAGAGNGATCCTATCAATTTTTCCCAAATAAGGCATGCGGCTACTTTACTCAAAAACTGGAACATACGATTCTGGAAAAGATGGCGTCGGGGGGCACTTGACCAAGATGCATTGCGTTTGATAATGGAATCAACAGTGATTCTGTAGAAATTCGATCACCAAACGCAATGCATCTTGGTCAAATGCCCCTCGACGCCATCTTATCCGGAATCGTCTATTGATCCTGTTCTTGATAACGTTTTCAACGGTGGAGTCACAACAAGGTTGGCTGGCCTTGTTATGAATTTGAGAAGAGATCTATTTAATCCAGGATAGCTTGCAAAATGATAATGTAAACATTATTGATAAGGAATGAAGCTATCCATGAAATGAAAAGACAAATAAATTCGGTGTGGCTTTAGAAATAACATTTTATCAATACTAAAATTGCCTCTTTCAAAAAAAGGATGGTTGGTGGTTCAAGGTCTAAAAACAGGTCACTTACTTTACATTCCATTGCAGAACAAAGCTCTACTTCGTCATCTTTCTCGCTGAGAACTCTGAAAGAGAACACATTTTGAGAAATTAAACTCAGTTATATTCAAGACCGAAAAATTTCGTGAATTTCAGCGAAAGTTTTAGGAGAATCGCCTTTTCGATAAATGTAAACAAGCTGTGCTTGGCTTTTGCGATGAAGAGATATTCTCTGTAAGTTTCAAAATAACATGTAGCAAAAACGACAGACAATCCATACTTCAAACAAAAAAGGAAAACTTACTTGTGCGGTCGAGTCCTGAGTGTCTCACCAGCCTTTTTTAGCTAGAAAGGAAAATAAAGGATTATTATGATTCAGATGATTTGGATCTATCTTACACCCAGCTGATGCATAGTCTCTTCGTGCTAGACACGTTAACTAGCTTGGCTTGACTTTTTTGCAACGAACTTCATATCGATTTCTCGAAACGATATAGGCCGGACTCTTATTCTAAATCAAGTAATACAAGGATGGGTTTCCGTCTTTAAAGTCGAGTTAGGTTCATACATTAAAATCTATCATCGATAAACTTACCAATTCCAAAAATTTCTCATTTCCAGATAATGTCTTTCCACCATCAATCGAGCCATATACAACAGAATTTTCTTGCTCTCTTTGAAGGATACCTAAATGATAAAATAATACCACCACATGAATAAAAATTTAGTTACAAAACTCACGGTAAGCAAGACATCGGCATGACAGACAGTTTACTAGCCTTTCAAACTTTACGGCCACCACAAGCTTCGATGAAAGTTCAAATTTCACAATTTTGAGCTCTTTCTAAGCTCATAAGCGTGAAAGAAGTTTGCCTTCAAATCAATATAAACAGTTAGCTCTATAAGGTAATTCTCATAACAGTGTTAGTAACGAAGAAAAAACAACAAATTCAATTTTTACCTGGAATAATAGATTGTGCAATAACACGATATCCTCTGTAATCCACAATGACGGTGCCAAGTGTGTACAATCCCTAGCAAAATAAAAATTGTAAGTAGAATGAATTTGAATATTTACAATCTAATGAATCTCTGGAATCTGAATACCTATCATGGATTATGTTTATTTATCACAGATTGGATGCATAAAGAGGAAATAGTTACGCGAGCAACAGCTCTTCGTCGTGTGTCTTCCTCTGTCAACGACCTATTCTAATAATGAATCTTAAGTTGACTAATTACAAGAGTTGCTTGGATGAATTCCCTTCCCTTAACTTTTCAAAGCTTTTGTTTCACAGCAATGTTAACGAGTCTACGATGAGAAACGTTATCTAAGTTTAAATCAATAGAGCACATGGAATCTCAAGTAAGAAGTCTAGATGCTGGATTTCGTACAAGTTCTATATACTCTAGTTTGTCTTGAATTGAGAGTTCCATTCACCATCATCTTCACATCGTCTTTATCTCTTCAATTATTCTTTGTGCTACTGACATTTCTGTTATCGACTCAGTTCAGTTCATATCATTTTAAATTCCATTACATACAATTTAATAATGCTAAAACTATACAAACAAATAACTAAACTACAAGGATATAATAATAATATTACAGAAATTAATACACTGATACAGAAAATTAATACAATATCAGAGAAACAAAATAAATTGTATGAAGGGCATTACTTAAGGAGGAGCTCTCTCAATAGGTAAACTAATCTAGGAGAGAGCCCCCCTTGCCTATCCTAAGATAATATTGAATCAATTTAGATGAATATAAATAATTCAGAGAAATTGACGCATTTTCTTTTCATATAATATTTACCACCTTTGGCACATTACAAACAATGATGATCTCCTCGACTGTTAATCTCGTTTCGCTGCGTTTATTCTAAAAAAGTTGCTCAATTTGAAGCCCTAGCAGGCTAACGTAGGATCGAAATCTTCAAAAATTTACTTCTTACCTCTATATCCAATCTATTGAAAGCTGTCACGCCTGCTAAATCAGCACCCTATCAAAAGGAAAGAGACTTGTTAAACTTTCGTGGTAAAGCTTTGCAACATTCCCAAAAAATTAGAAGCCTGAATGTTTCGTATAACAACAGGGATTAGCAAGGAAAACTTACGGTTGCAAAAAAGTAGATTTACATAAATCAAGATATTTATGGCATGTGCCTGCTATCATCAATCAGTGTTCATATGAAATAGTGTGTTCAAGAAGTTAACGAAGCAAGGAGCCCTAACCTGTTTTACATGAATAAACATTTATAAACATCCGTCAATCAGTCAGTAATACTCACAGCAGCAGCGTAAGCCGCGGCATCGCCTATGAAGTAAATAAAAAATTAAGTTTAGTAACTTTCCTGTTTAAAAGTGATTCGCTCTACATATCTTTAATAAACTAGTAACTAGCTAAATAAACTTTTCTAATTTTCAAAATATTCTCTACGGTGGAGTCGCAACAAGGTGGTGTAATCTTTTTGTGAATTTGAGGACATAGATTTTCTTGGCTAGCATGTAAAGTGATACTGTAAAAAACATGATCACAAAGAAATGCATCTAGCCAACAACATAAAAGTGTATCTCAAATCGATGTCAGGTGCAAAGAAGTTTGTGAAGCCAATCCATTAACACATTTGTCATGAGTCAATTCGCTTTACAACACATCTCCTCTGACACAAATTTGGACGATCTATGTTGATATGTTGATATGTTGATATGTTGATATGTTGATATCTAGGTTTCGGTGAGACGAAACTGATATGGCTAATAAATATAATTGATATGTGACACAGTTTTCTATAATTTAAAGGAACTTTACAAACATGTCCATTAACGTAGACGAGTTTCATTTTTGATCTATACATATTCAAAATGCAAAGAGCCTGTTCAAATACTAGGACTGCACACTTTAAATCAAAATTAACATCGAAGAAGGAATAATGAGCCAGATTTTAGTTTTATTTGGGATTTAATTGAGAGAAGAGAAAATAAAATAAGTTAAAGCTAAACGGAATTTAGCCACTTATCAGATTTTACATGGGTAGTTCTGGAAAAACTAAAGTTACCTCCAAATCGTCGGTAATGGTCTCTCGAATCACAAGCATAACTGAAGAAGATATTATTCCATATGTACATTCTCAATCTGAGGAGAAAAAACCGATGGTATCAATAAATCACGAATTTCAAAATCCTAAAGCATCCGTATCCCCTAATTGACTTACACAGTTATTGGATGTTAAAAGAGCTACATGACAGCCCATACGGACGATAAAGCAGAATCCAAGGTAGATTTTCGAAAAAAGAGTAAACAAAAGGAACAATCAAAATATGATTAAGTTTTTGCAGGCTTTTTGCAGGGCATGCTCGAGGAAGTCTACAGTAACTTTGGAAAAATTGGCCGATCAAGCCTCGTAAATTTTTAAATCTAATTAAAAATGGCCTCTATTGAACACGAAAATTACCAGTATTATTACTTTGGTATTCAGTGAACAGTAGAGCTTGGGGACCGTTTCAAATAACTTTTGTAATGTTGGCCAAGATCCTATCAATTTGTAAATCAAAAGGTGTTAGCTAAAAGGCGATAACCCCTTTAAAAGGATGCAGATATTTTACCAAAAGTGAGCCAATACAAAGTACAAAATGTCATTGGCACAACTGTTTACAAGAAAATGTCGTCAACAGTGGAGTCACAACAAGGTTGGCTGGCCTTGTTATGAATTTGAGAAGACATCGATTTAATCTAGAATATTTCGGAAAACGATAATGTGACGCTATCGATAAGGAATGAAGCTATCAACTATAACGTTTTCGTTAGAAGTTCGAGGGATGATCAAACTAAAAGTAACACAGATCTATACCCCAACAAGATAAACTTGATTTTTTAAGAAAATAAAACTTCACTGCTTACTTTTCATCTTCTCCAGGATTTATGGCCATGACATTTCCATCGACAACAGCAATTGCACCTTTGGTTGATGCGGCAACAAAGTCACTCGTTATCTGCAATAACATAAACAAAGAAATAAAAATATGACAGGCCACGATAAATCGCACACTGGACCGATTTTGAAGATTTATGACTTAATCTTTAGCTAAAATACAGAATTAGAGTCTAAGGATTTTTGCAAATTTTTAGTCTTCTGCTTCCTGAGCTATAAGTGAGTTTCTTAAAATTTTCAGTCTCGAAACAACTGAAAACATCGATCAAATTTTCTAAAGACTTGACATGAATGGACAAAGGCAAAACTTTTGGGGTGATTTGGGGATCTAGGAATCGATTAATAATAATCTGCTGCACGTACTCAAAGATGAACGATCAATGATCAGAGATAGTAAAATTAACTTACTTTGTATAAGGCTCTCTCCCTCAAAATTCTCTGGTGCGTTGATTTCCTTGGTAGCTCTTTCGCAGACTGAAGCTCTTCATTCCAATCTCGCAACTGACAAAAAAGAAAAAGCGTCTCTTGACTAATGGCAAAAAGAAGGGAAGACTAGATCTGCTGTCTAGAAAGCAACTTGGATGACCTTCTTGGTCTACAAATCTACTGTCGGTGAAAATAGTAAGAGTAAAGATAAAATATATAACCATAGCCTTACCTGGCCAGGAATCTGCTCTTCATAACCAATCCTTCCAGTGACAGCTGTAGGAAAAAGAACGAGCTTGCAAATAACATAACATGAACTATTTCAACATGTAAAATAACCGCATAACGAGCATAATTAAAGGATTTTGTAACACTAGCATGTTGCATACCAATGTCTCATTGAAGGACGGAGCGATAAACTTAATTACATAGACAATTTAGAAGCAATAATAGATCTACAATGCAGTGTCCTCAGTCCCATGCCTCCCTGGTACTCAAACTTTTAACTACGACGGCCCAAACAACGTAAACAATATGACTGTTGAACAGAGGTAGAAACAAAAAGTGAATTTCGAAACGATGAACAGAACACTTACCATCTTCTGCTCTGAAAGGATCTGAAACATGCTCAAATATTGGCGACACCCATGGGTATACTGTAAAAGATATAAAATTGAAAATGTCAGCATCAAAAACGTTATTTCAAGGTTTTAAAATCGATGTGTTACAAAAGTTAGAGGTATGAGGAAAAATCGAAACTAAGATATATTTTTAGATTTACATACCTTGATATGGAGATGGAACGACTTCAAGAGGATGCTTCTTGATGCTGAAATTGTAGAAATATCATTATGTTATATGTTAGGAACATATGAAATCATAAGTGTTTAAAGCATATTCCAGAATTCTTCGTAAGAAACTGCTATTTAGAAGGAATATCAACTGACTGATATATATCACAACAGGTTACTTACAGTCTGTAGGTCAGATGTAAAAACACCACTGTTGATTATCACAAACGCTTTAATCATCAAAAGATTTTGTTATTAATTGTATAATCGATTATTTCAAACATTCAAACACACCTTTGCCTTTGTAATACGGAGAAATTCTTCTTAAACATTGGGCTGACCTGAAAGAAAGATTTACAGTTAATGTAAACATAAGCATTTACTCATTGTCGAGATATTGAGCCAAGAAGTCAATATTTTGTTTTTTGTAGTGCAGAAGAGAAAAGGATATGTAATACGTAATATGTAATATGTGATACTAAGAAATATAAACAATATAAAATATTGAAAAACAAGGGAGGGTAATGCCAACTGTATTAATTCATTTACAATACTGCCTCACTATGCAATGCTTACTAAATTTTCTTGATACCTGATATTGCTATACTGCGACAATATTTACTATGTTATGCTATCCTATGCTTTGCAAGAAGTAAAATTGTTTGCTAGACATTTCATGCTCAGTATGAGCACAAATCAATTGTATCTTCGTCAGCAGCTTGTGGTAGTACATTTAGGAGAGAGCCTTCCACAAAGCAATAGACAGGAATGTTAATAAAAACTCCTGGGAAAGAAGAATATAAACTTACTTGTGACATCAACCCTACAAGCGTTTGTGCTCTGCATGGTTCAGCGTGTGGCTTTGGATCAAATGTTGTTTCAGTGGACCTTAAAAAGTATGGGGCACATGATTAACGACACATTAGCAATAATCAACAAAAAATTCAAACCATCTGGCTAATTCTCAAAGGGCAAAAAAATATCACTGGGATGTCTTCAAGTGGTAGAACAGCTTGCTAAATGTTTTTGTCAAAGCTGACCATGATCACTTGAAAATATTTTGGTCCTTGAGATATTCACACATACATAAAGATTGGCAACAAATTCAGATTTTGATAAATTTTTCAAAAGTTGCAGTTTCTTGGGTCATCTGATAGAACATTATCGACAGATGCATAGTCAACGATGAAAACAATCTGTGTGAAACCACATGAATTAAAAGCAGAGTAATTAAAAAGTTCCTTACTTACCTGTTGACATAAAATCCATTTGATGAAGCTGTCACGCTGTATTTGCTTTCTTCCAATGTGACAATTTCCAGGTAAAGCAAATCACCTAAAGTGGATAAACAGGGCAATCAAAAATGAGGTGAGATGTTGCAACCATGATCGTCTTCCTGTTAGTATTCTAAAACACTGTATGGATAGATCTTTCGACAGAGTGGAAGCAAGGTATGTCTACGCAAGATAGAAAAATGTGAAACATGAAGAAACAATGATAATCTTCAATTACCTGCCAGTTTTCTTGGACCAGGAGGTGGATTCCAACTTGAATATCGTAAATCTTTCAGGCATGGTTGAAGCTGCAAAGTAAAGATGTAAAAAAGAATATTGACAGAAAATCTGTTATGTGTTTTCTTATGAATAAATGGGGAATAAGTCGTTGGTAATTTCTTAGTTGCTTATCTTCGGGGCCTTAACTACTCTCTTAGTTGGGCCCAATGTTAAATTTAGCTTTACTCTATCACTTAGCTATAAAATCAAATGATGTTGACATAAGTTTAACCGTCATTAAAAATGTTGCAAGTTAAAGTTCAGCATGAATAAAACAAAAAACCAAACATTCAAATCATAAAATTTTAGTACCTTTGGTTCAGAACACTCAGGAATCAAAGCTTCCAAAGGAGGATAGGCACTTCCATCTTCCATTACGGAACATTCTGGTGGAGTGCAATCTTCTGTCGGTAGGTTTGAGTCTTTTGTTCCCTTCAGAATCTCCTCTAAAAGAGAAAATATAATGTTGCTGTAAAGTGTCAGCTCTGTCTTGAAGACTTAGATAAAGTGTTCATTCTTTATTCATTCATCTGTTTCACTTTTATATAAAAACTTACAATTTAACTGCATATTAGCAAGCAGTGAAAGAAATATATCATTTCTATGTTATTGCCAGATAAACCAAAGCCACACACAGCATTACACATAGACAGGGGAAGTACCTTCTGGATCAACACCAGCTATAGCTGTGCACAATGAAAGTGACAAATTATCTGTAGCAGTGAATGAACTTTGGTATAATGAAGTGCTGAGCAAATCTCTGAGACGTCTGATGTGAATCCTTGCCTCTCTGACACTGTATGGTTCTGTGGAGATAATGAAAAGGCAATTACTAATACCACATTTGAAATACCAGATGGAAGACACTTTTAGGTGAAGGTGAAGTTGCGGTTTTTAGCGCCAAGCACTGGGATCGCAGAAGTAGAGAAGACCTAATAGAGTCCGCGACCCCTTGTCATGACACTCAAGTGGTGGGGCTCGTACTGGGCTCAAACTCTGTCCACCTGACGGTTCTGACTGCAAAGTCAGAGGATACACCACTGCGCCACAACACTTTTGGTAAATACAAGCCTTGAAAATTGGAACTAGAACTGAGGTCATTTGTTTTTGCTCAATTCACAATGCAACTAATTTTTATTTTTACTTACTGTAGGTGATTTTTGGAATCTGTCCATGTAAAAGCAAGAAAACCTGGGGTGCTGTGCACAGACAGAAAGAGTGGAATTTTTTCTTACTTGGACTGTCCAGATAATTCTTGTTTCTTGGATTTAGGATTGGACTGGCTCATTTCAAAACAAGACTATTTAAAACTTTCATTTCGAACTTTTCAGTTATTAACAGTGATTCATGCAGTGAAGAGACAAAAAAGGTTTCCTGAACCCAACTTTATGGTTCTGAGACTGGTTGTTCAAAACTGGGATTAGACTAACACTGGATTCCAACTATGCATACAACTACAAAATGCATTCTAATCCGTGATTAGCGCTAATCGAGGTTTGAACAACCAGGCCCTTGTCTCAGTTTCTTCGAATGATAGTGAAAAGTTATTTTAGTTTGAGAAGGTGAGGATTGGGACATGGTGACATAAATTGATTTAATATGGTGATAAAACATGATGAAAAAATAAAAACTACAAATTGAAATATTTGATACTGTACATACCATCAACAACTTTAACGTTAGCATCTTCCTTCATATCCTCAACAGTATGAAGCTCAACAAAATCATCCAATCTATTTCCATTCAAATGAAGACTGAAGCATGTCCTGAAGCAACTTTCTGGTCGATCAAGGACAACTTGTCGAATCTCTTGAACAGTGTCATGGTTTGAAATCTATAAAAATAAAACAAAATATCAATCAGGGCTGCTTCTCGCGCAGGTCTATTGAAGAATAAACACGAAACAAAAAATATTAATGATTCCTGATTGCAATGAACAAAAGGAGACTGCATTATTTGCACAAAAGAAGTCAATGCTCAAACTCTTGTATTCCAAAAGTACCGGGAGATTAATCAATAATAAAATATGCTCGAAATTTCGAAATTTACCAGACATTAATTTTCCAAAGAAAAAACTTTCGGATATTCACAGGCTAATTGGCTAAATTTTGCAGACTGTGGTACCCAGTTTATTAGAAAACCTTTCCTCAAAATTATTTCTAGTACCAGCAGCAACATTGCCAGTCTGGTTGACAGAAATGATAAGATTTGATACAAGAAATAAAAACATTGTGTATAACCAAGATAAAAATATGATGCTTTTTGCAACAAAAGTTTTATACGACAGCTGTTTATATTTGCTTTAAAAGATATATATACAACCTACCTGTAATGTAGAGGGCTCGCCTGCCCCTGGAATAAGCAACTTGATTGTAAAGATTTTCAAGGGAATATCTACAAAGAGACAGAGATCAACAAATTATGAAATGCACATATCTAGAGGAAGTTGTCAGGAAAAATGCACTCTTTAGCCCTAGAAGTGTCCCTCCTACAGAAATTTAAGGGGAGGGGGGAGCACTCCACCAGTAGTATTTGATGGGAAAGGCCGACCCATTGTAAATCAAAAATGTAATAACACCACTATCTATACCTTTTGTTTCCCCTAACTTGTACAGATGAGAAATTATTCCTTTTAATTTTTTAAAAGCCTGGTCCAGTCATCAATTCAAATTCTAAGCATTTATTTCATTAACCAAAAGTTGGTGATGCAGATGACCATGCAAATTTTGTGGCTTTAAGAGCCTATTACTTGACCAAAATCTTACCATCTGGATTTTCACTTTTTTCACCATCTTCTTTTTTCTCTGATTTTTCTTCTTCCTCTTCTCCGCCTGTCTTCACTTCATCAGTCCCAGATTTATCTTCCGTCTTTGCAACTGCATCCTCTGTCCCATTACTCACATGCCCTTCTTCACTTTTCACACCATTTTCTGCATCATGTGCATTTCCATTAGAATTAGTAGCACAATTTTCATCTGCACCTGTGCTCATTTTCAGATTTTCTCCACCTTTAACTTCTGTTTTTGAATCTTTGCAACTTGTTTGGGTTCCGTTTTCTTCAGAATCAAGAATACAGGGCATCTTCTAAACGTAAACTATACACTGTAAAGAGGAAAGCAAAATTACTATTAGATTCTGCGATTTGATGAGAGTGGAACACAGGACATTGTATTCTACTATTTGGTCTATTTCCTATCTCCTGAATTTTTGCAGAAATTGCATAGATCAAAATCATATAATATATATATGTTTATATGTATATTATATATTTTTCTCTCTTCGGCATCTGTTCCAAAAAAGGCATCATTATATTAGAAACCTTCAAAATCTTCCAACCTTAAATTTGGAAATATTATATATACAGACATTAAACCAATTCTTGCTTTCAAATTATTGTAGCAGACTTCAGAGAGAAAATGATAAATGATGCACTTATATATAATTTATGGCCAACATTTATTCTCATCTTGATTAACCATTAACGATTTTACCTCATCATAAAAGTTTCAAAACATCCTCTGTTATGCAAGCAAGGCAAACAATGCTAAAGCATTATGCAAATTAACCTTAACTGTTATCAATGTAGAACCATCCAAACATATGGTCTTCATCACGAATCAAATTCCATTAATAAAAGACAGCAGCTGCACATATAGATTTATAGAAACATAAAGTAACTAATTAGCAAAAACCTTGATGATAAAATCTTAACTCTTTTAATTTAGTTACCTACTTTTGTTGTGCAAACAGTTCAGCAGAAACTGGAGCAACATGTGTTCACTGAAAATGCCCAACAACAAAAGAGGGATCAAGGAAATTTCCATTTCATGTTTAGTCAGCTTTTAATTAAAAAGAGGATCAAATATATAGAACAACAAAACATGGCACTGTTTTAGCTGTGGATTAACCAGATTTGTAAAACCACTACAAAGAGACAACAGCTAAAATGGTCAGATCAAAGTTAATTTCAATTTAACTGAAATGAGATAATTACTGGCTGTATTATAAATTGATTTTCTGTAAACTTGTAGTTATTAATTTGAAATTCCTATTGACTGATAAGGTTAATTTTCTAAATTTCTGTATCACACATTTGGAGTAACTTTAGGGGCCTTTGACTTTTAATATTTTTAACGGCATTGGGCCGTTAAGGGGGGGGGGGGGGTTTCACCTTAGGCCGTTAAGAAAATAAAAAATCGCACAAAATCTCTTAGCGATTTTTCAAAAACTCCTGAATAGATGGTCCTACAAAACCTAAAACATGCAGAGAAAAACGGCAGTAATTACATCCTTTTTGCATTTAGAGTCTTCAATTACGCCAAACTTGGCTGGGCCTTGGAGTAGCTTGGCCTAAGAAATTTGGATTGCGATCAAGTAGGCCATTTACGGAAGCCTGTTTTGATCACGATTTTGGCAGAAGACTGTTAAGGAGGGAGGGGGTGGGGGTATTGATCTTAACGGCCCAATGCCGTTAAAAAAATATGAACATCGAAAGTCGAAGGCCCCTTAGCACTCAAAGATTTTGGAAAAATGCCCAAATTTGGCAAACCAGGGGCAGTCCCCCAGCCCTATTACAGATCGATTAGAAAAATGGCTTTACATTAAACGGGCATTAAAATGACATATTAACGTTACCCCAGAGAGCAAACAACATGCGGTCAGAAGTGGATCTGCAGCCAGATTATTCATACCTACCCAGAGTGAATTTGGCTGCATATTTTAGGAAGATCTTCGGCGCAGAGAAAAGTTTTCCCCAGACTAATAAGCCCTTATATTTTGGCGCAATCTTTGGCGCAGAGAAATGCCCAGATTCACCCTGGATACCTACTTCTTTTACAAAACATTTGCCTTTTGCACCTACTGTCATGAGGAGTTTTGCTGTATACCCAGTTGCCAGCTGCCAAAAAATGAGGATGACGAAAGAAAACTGGAGTCACGACACCCTTTTCTTCCTTGTGAAAAGTCCTTCTTATTGCTAATAAATGTCTTTAATTGTCCTCAAAATCAGGATCTAACTTGACCTAAACACTCCTTTGACAATTTCTTTACGGATTTGGATGAATTGGGAAACAGACCTTGAAGAGATGGGGCGAATCATCCCCCACCCTCCCCCCTTCGAAATTTGCACAAAAATTTACTCATTTTCTTATCCAATTGTTTAATAAGCTATTGCTTTTTCTCAGGTGTTTCGTGCCATAAAACCCTACAGACAAATATATGTGCCTCCTACTGAGCCAACAGTGAAACCTTTCTCATGCAAACCCAAATAATTTGGTATATAATTCAAAATTGCATATTATGGAATTCTTCTAACAAAATTCAATCTCAACAAATTCCAAGGCGATGGAATATCTTAGAAAGCATGGTTGTCCTTCTTGGTTCCTTCTGCGAACATCTTGTGAAGTACAAAGGTCAAACATGCGTCCCAAAAACCAAAAAGAGCCATGTGTTGCTCGGCAGCATGATGACGAAATGAAAGGCGCGTGGAGGGCGAGTATTCAAATCGTTGCAGTTCTAGTTGCAGATATCTTGACCACACAGACCTGAAGGTTAAATATTTGAGTTCCGAGGGGGTCTGAGTTTATAAACTGCACAATCCAGTTGCAAGTTTCTGGCATGAAATCGCATGTTGCGGTTACCAAATATGTTGCTTTGCAGCGATATGACAATGATGGGCCTAGCCTTGCTTGAGTAGGCCTAAATAAATTTTGACATCATTCTTCTTGGGCAACTGCATTGTGCGGGGGTTTTAGGCCAAGTTCAAGCAATTTAAATTTGTTAGAATTGCCTGTGACATCCTAAGCAACCATACTTACCGAGCTATTACAGTTAGCAAGCCACTCTTGAAAAAAATTGCTCAGACCCTCTTTCTTGTCTTCTCTCACCTCAGGAATTCTTTACTCTAATCGGTGTCTTCACTGCACTTGGAGCTGTGCAATATCACAGAATTTCCGCTTTTTGCTTTGCTTGAACAGGAATATTCATTGAACAGTTGCCAACAAAACGTGTCAGTGTGCTACGTTGCAACAAGTGCTATTTTATGAGTTTGTGAGCAGAGTATCAACTACGACCTGCTGCTGTCGTAAAACATTTCAACAAGAAGATTTCATAACTTTGAAGCGAGCTGCGAGGAAATAAAATCTGACCAGGCCTCTTTATCGCTTACGTGGGATACTGCTAAAATGTAAAACACGGAACAAAATGAGGAATGGAATAAGAAACAAAATAGATATCTCTTTGCATTGTTTTACCGTATCGGCCTTATGTCATTCCTCATTCTATTCTATCTTTCACACTCCTCAAGGAGTCCTCGCATTCGTTGAAAAAAAATACTAAACACAATAGCTTAAATCGATAATCTCTCGATTCTGATTGGTTGATCGGTTGAAAGGATTGCATTTATCACTTTCGTCATTTGTCCCATGTCCCAGAATGCTCCTCCGTACTCGCCACCGTAGCAACCTCTTCAACAAGTATATTTCTGTCACAATAAACAAGGGTTTCTGTCATGTCCTTTCGAGGACATCTGAATGAAAACGCAGTGGGGGGTCAATTGAAATACTTGGGATCCCGCCTAGAAACAAATCCTCCATCGATAACCGAATGGTTCTCTTCATAGCATTTTATTTTCTGTTGAAGGGACCAAGAAAAACCCTGTCTCTAGCTATGCATGCAATGCAAATTTACTCCATACATTTTCTTCAAAAACTGGCTCAAATAAACAGACTCTAATTTCCTCACAATCTCCCTATCATGAAGAAATAATATCTCCACATGAAGATCTGATCTTTGATTGGTGCCAATTCTGAAAACGGAAGATTTGGTAGACTCGGAATTTGTGTTTGATTGACTCCGAAATTATCAAAATGGTAGGTTTAGGTTTGGAAGGCCTTCTGCTCCAAAAGGCAGAAGGTTTGGCAGACTTCGGAGAGATTCTCATTTTCATTAGCAAAGCAAGCCTTCTTGGTGAATCCGATTGCGTTTGTTTGGGAAATACTTTTCCGCCTCTACGAAGTCTACTGTTTTCAGAATTTGGTAGGTTTTGAATTACCCCTCAAACACACCCCGAGTGTTCTATTCATGCCCCCTTCCCTTCCCATTCAATTTGTCCTTGCTCCATATCAACTATTTCTCGAGCCCCTTCCCCAAAAAACATTCGGATCGCAGATCAGTGATGCTTGTGCGTCCGTCCGAAAGTGTCCCAAATGATACCAGTCTTTATGTACGAAACGAAGTTTGCCGTGAAGTTTGCTTCTGAGAAGCGAAAATTCTTCTTCCTGCTTCCTGCAGCTGAGAAGGCGCACATCTATTTTTGTTCATTTGTTGGCATACAATCTGTAGTATCTCCCCGGCCCTTCCCATGTTTGAAATTTTACAAACGAGACGTTCGTTNTTCCCATTCAAGTTGTCCTTGCTCCATATCAACTATTTCTCGAGCCCCTTCCCCAAAAAACATTCGGATCGCAGATCAGTGATGCTTGTGCGTCCGTCCGAAAGTGTCCCAAATGATACCAGTCTTTATGTACGAAACGAAGTTTGCCGTGAAGTTTGCTTCTGAGAAGCGAAAATTCTTCTTCCTGCTTCCTGCAGCTGAGAAGGCGCACATCTATTTTTGTTCATTTGTTGGCATACAATCTGTAGTATCTCCCCGGCCCTTCCCATGTTTGAAATTTTACAAACGAGACGTTCGTTCAAAGTTTCGACACGCCTCATTTAGCATCAATTTTCAGTTTCATTCATTATCAATCAAACAAAATTGAGGTTCGTAAGTTCAAAGGGTAATGTTACAGTTCTTCATTTGTTTCAGTGGTTTTATCGAAGGTCGATTCAGTAATAAGCATTTCAAAGACCACAAATGCATAAACGATAAGAGTATAAGAAAGATTTGGCTCACTAGAGTATAAGAAAGGATGTTGCACAATAAATGATAGAATCCTTGCAAGTAAGAGGTTGTAATCATAAATAACTACATATGCAGATCTGAGAATAAAATGAGAATATACATTGAGCAATAACCATAACGTAATACAGATGAATTTAAATTTGATCTTGGAAATGGGTCGTACAAAATTCTTCTCCTCTAGAATAAGCAGTCAAATCAACTTCCAGTACTCGACCACAACTCTTGAAAGCAGATACTCATGCATCAAGCGCTTTCATAGCCTGTGTGCAGACTTTACTTTTCCGCTGCGAAGGAGAGCCCACGAGAAGACCTTGTTGGCTCTCCTTCGCAGTGGAAAAGTAAAGTCTGCATGCAGGCTAGTGAATTCAAAGTTACAACTTTCTTTTACAGCATACAGCAACTAGCTAGAATTTGGAGATTTCTTCAAAAAATACTATGAAAACAGTAAATTCGAAAATAGTCGATTTGATTGGTCGATTTATCATGGAACGCAAAGGATCATGGTACAAAATTTAGCGCAATCGTCTGTTCAAATAGTATTTTCTTGAGAAGAGCCCAACGCCCGTTCACTACCAAAAGAATCAAAGTCTGTCTCAAATTAGATGTCACGTGAGATTTGCGATAACGCAAAATTTCTCACACAAACTCTTCAATTGTTTTTATTCGCAGGTATTTTCACGTGACATATAATTTGAGACAGACTTTAAATCAACCAGTTTACAATTATTTTACTAAAAACCATAACATTAATAAACCATAACACCGTATTAACGTCGCCTTAACATTAGTTCTCACAGAGAGATAATTAAAAAGGTTATATATACGTTTACATATATGCTACAACCCACTATATATATACCTTATTACATAAAATGTACAGAAAATATTGATAAATATAGTATTGATAGTTATTTTGTGCAATTTTGTGACCCAGCACCAAAGATTCGTCTTTTCTCTTCCAATTAAAGCAATGAATTTATGCGGTCGGCGCAGGTGGTTGATCTTGTCGGTCACTCTGCAAGAAGATATAAACAATCATTATAAAAGCACTTAGCTGGACTGGGTCACGGAACCAAAAAGTTGATTCCGGAGTTTTGTTTCCTATGAGACAAACAAGCATGGCTAGCCTTGATTCTTAAATACCGTATCATTCTGAGATATCAGATCAGCAAGCTGATCCAGAAACTTTGGAGATTCGATAAAAATCGTTATGTACCTTGAGGTTTTTACGTCACCACTCACGTCACCCAACGGGAACATCATTTCAAAAAATCATGTTACAGTTCACCTGGTAAAAGCTATTCTGGATCATCCGATCATATTAACAACTTTCAACGGTAAACTTTTACGTCTCTGATAAGATNGGTTTATTCAACATCGACTATCTTCTGGTTTATTCAATGAGTCACAACCCTCAATACGACAAACAAAAACCTCTACTTGTCGAAACACCTATTCTCATCTTGCAAAACTAAGCAACTTTCTAGACAATCCACCAGCGCAAGACAATCCACCAGAACAAGCTACCAGATACAGTGAAAAGAAAAGATGAAACATGTAATGTACAAAACTACAAAATGATATGGGACTGAGTTTAAAGATGCTTGACATCTCAAATCATTGATTTGTGCTGCAGCAAGCATAAGGTGCTGATGTTGACTTTCTAAGAATTTGAATGCCTTGAATAAGCATCGTTCAAGCAGGTGTTGACATGCGTCTTTCGAAATGATCAATTAAGACGTCTGCAACTCTACCTCAAAGCAATTTCGTCAGCTTCTGAATAATTTCGTACAAATTGAACATTATGGAATAGAAGCACGTTCACTGATGCCAAAGAAGTGTAACTGGCATTCCTTTTTACATCACTGGAGCATCCGAAAGAGTTGTGAATCATCCAATAATGCAATGGGAAGATGAATACAAAGTTGAGGAATCTTTTGCAAGAAAGCAAGTTTTGGTCTGCAATGTAAGTTCTAAAATGTAGCATTTTATTGTAGCTTGATACGTTAAACATTATAGAGCACTTTGCAACAAATGAGTACTCATGTAAACATTGTCATAAACAGTTTTCAAGGTACAGTTGGTGTTGTTTATCATGCTGATCGTGAAACTAGTCTGGTAAATGAACAAGGGACAAAGATAACACTCATGTACAGTAACGATGCAATATGCTTTGAAGTATACAGGGTTGCCAAAGATTTATTTGCTTCTTTAACTGCTTATCGAAAGAACTATTTTGGTAAACTTTCACTATAAATTAATTTTGTTTTCAAAATCATTTTATGATAACTCAAAGGTTTAATCAAGAACTGTGTTACATGTCTGTGTTTTACTTCTTTGCTCATCTTAGTAATCTTTGCTCAAACGAGTGTCGGAGAGGCAAAGCAAATTTTGGAGAGCCTCATATAGTAATTTAATTGCATACCTATTCATCTAAATATGAATTTATTCAGGCCCTCATCCACTCTTTAAATCTTTCAAAATCCACAAAATGTACGAAGAAATCAATTGTTCTTCTTTTTGCCATGATAAATTTCTCTCTTTCCTAGGTCAATATTGTAATAATGTTCTCGAGAAAGGCGTAAGATCTACTTCATATTTACTATGGAAATGCTTGTCATAATGGAAAGACATGATCTTTGTCATCGTGGCATGCATACCAGGGCTCTAAAAGGATTTTCCTTGGCTTCTCTAGTGCTGATTCTTGCAATAACATCTAGTATCAGCTGCCATCCTATTGTCTTCAATAAAGGCAGCAAGTATGTTTCTGTTTGGCAATCACTCAACAACTCACTCATGCACAAGGCTGAAGATATTTCACCTACAAGAGTTACACTAGTTGAAAACAATGATGACAAATTTTCAAAGAAGATAAGCTTGAAGATCAAGAATGTAAACATGTTCTCGTTTAATTTAGATCGATTCTTCATTGGTCATACAAGGAATACTACTCTTCACGACGATCGTGGAAACGTTTTTAATGATAGTTCTTCTTGGATTTGCTATGAGCCAAGAAGACGGAGGATCTTCGGAGCTCTCGCTCATGAATTGAACAAAAACTTGAAGAACTCAATCATGGAATACTCTTTAAGAGGGAACGGCCTACTTGGTAGTAGTGAGGTAGTAAATATTGCATTGATTTTACCAGACATTGTAAACCAATGGAACTATCGATTATCAGTCAAATTGCAAGTGAAATTAACTAGAGAGAAAGATTTTCATCGTCTCAAAGTGGTAGAGACAGCTATGAAGCTTATTTCAAGATTTTATGGCAAGGATTCCTCTAGATTAGTCCTAATTTCATACAGATTCGAGCACGAAAATCTCTGGCTGACATGGAGTCATAGCAACTTAGATTACCCATCATGCTCTGGAAAATTAGTGAGAAAATTATCTAGGAAGATTTTTGAACAAAGTGACAAACCCAGCCTAAAATTCAAGCAAAGCCTCCAGCCTCAGTTTGAACTGTTAGGAACAAAAGAGGAAAGAAGGGGGTTCTGCTCCAGTGCTGAAATCTCAGTTATTGAAAGAGACATCATCATGGAAATNTTCATCGTCTCAAAGTGGTAGAGACAGCTATGAAGCTTATTTCAAGATTTTATGGCAAGGATTCCTCTAGATTAGTCCTAATTTCATACAGATTCGAGCACGAAAATCTCTGGCTGACATGGAGTCATAGCAACTTAGATTACCCATCATGCTCTGGAAAATTAGTGAGAAAATTATCTAGGAAGATTTTTGAACAAAGTGACAAACCCAGCCTAAAATTCAAGCAAAGCCTCCAGCCTCAGTTTGAACTGTTAGGAACAAAAGAGGAAAGAAGGGGGTTCTGCTCCAGTGCTGAAATCTCAGTTATTGAAAGAGACATCATCATGGAAATTGTTGATCGAAGAGCAGATGATAACGAGCGAATAAAGTCACATAGATTTCGTCGCAGCACAAGTGGAACAAATTCACCCGTTGTGAACAGTTCCGTAGGAATCCTGAACGCCAGTTATTGCTCATCTTTTACTTTTCACGTTCCATCGAACTTATTTTTAGATCAAGAGGACGGTGACACAAGAAATTTGACATTATCTCTGTGGAACAAAAATGGTTCATCTTTGGAACTAATGTCATGGTTACAACTAGACAGTGCATTGCAAGTACTTTATGGGTACCTCAAAGCAAGTGACAATGCTTTAGCAGATTCAAACAAGATGTTTTATTATGAAATCAAGGCCACTGATTCGTCAGGTTTAACAGCAAAGGCACCAATCAGTATTAAGATACCTGAAAAGCCTCCAGTTGTGTTTTATGAAATACATCTAACTGTCAGTAGCTTTGAACATAAAACCAAGCCTGATGTAAACGAACAATTCTTTCTAGCATTCAAGATATTCAGCTATTTTGGAGACAATTTTTTCACTGGTGTTAACATCTTGTCCTTTAACAGAAATCATTCAGGGACTCATATTACAGAACAAATCACCTTAGGCTGGTCGAACTGTACTCTAACTGGCCCAGAATGTCCTGAAGCCACTGTCGAGACATTAATCAGCAAAGTCGTAACTGCGGATGGGAAGCCTGATCCGAATTTTGTGGAAAATCTTAAGCCTCAATACGTCATCTACGATTTAAAGGCAAGAAAAGCAGGAGCATGTCTCAAATCGTCATCAGCTACTCCTAACCCTTCATCATTAGTTACCCCAACACCAGTATATTCTCTAACACCAATCATCAGGAACAGCATTCCACAACTTTCCGTTTCCACAACTGTGTATTTCTCGTATCAGATCCCCTTCAATACATTTTATGATTTTGTTGATGGATCTACAAGATCTTTGACACTTAATCTCCGGACATCAACAAATACTTCACTAACCGTTTCCTCTTGGATGCAGTTTAATATAAACACACAAACAATGTATGGCCTTCTTACATCAAACCAGTTTTCAGGATCATATACACAAGTGTTCAGTTTTCTGCTCATAGCTACCAACTCCAGAGGATTCAGTTCTACATTGATGATCTCGTTATCGGGACAGAGACAGACAGCCTCTTTTGGCACCTTATTCTCAATAAGAGGCAGAGACAACAGCGCTAGCTCAACATACAATATCGTAATATTGTCCAGCATATTGATAAAGCTGCGAACGTACTTGAGAGATACAAGGAACGATACAATAGAGGTGACAAGCTTTGACAGAGTGCTAACAGGACAACAAAGAATCTTCTCTCTTGTTTACTCAAACACAACAATTACTCTAGGTAACTGTGATGGCCTAAAGCAACTCACACCGCTACTGGAGACGACAGGAAGCCTGATCAACCAAGATTTAACCTTGGCGTTAATTCCCGAAGTCGTTGCTGACAGAATTGACATCGTCAGGTATGGATCATGCTCTGAGTTGCAAAGCCAGTCTATTTCGCCATCGCCTACACCTGGGGGCCTATTTCCAATTATCGTAAACCGTGTACCAGTAATAAACATTAAAACTGGCCTATACTTTTCATATCAAATCCTAGCTAATGCATTTTACGATGCAAGAGATGGAAACACACCCAAGTTAACATTGCAGCTAACATTTAGCAATGGGAATCTGCTCGTCCACAGCTCTTGGGTCCAATTTGATGCAATCTCCCAGACAATATATGGACTGCTTCCAGCAAAACTTCAAACCATTCGTCCATATCAAACCTTTACTTTAATCCTGCAAGCTAAGAACTCACTTGGACTATCAACGCTACAAATCATTACATTGAATAGTGAATACATATTCTTTAATATTGGTGTGCTCATATCTTTCAAAGGCAGAGAATATAATTCTGTTCAAATGAATGATGTACAACTACAGAATTTCATGATCACTCAACTCAGGGACTATTTCAATATTAAATCGAATGTGACACTTAAAATAATGTCATTTGAACATGCAACTCAAGGTGGCAGTCAATTCACAGCGTCATGGACAGATTCGAGGTTGACCTCGACATTGTGTGATCTAATACTGTTAAACAGCATTGAAGCAAAGATATTTTCTTCAAAGGGGACAATTCACTCAAACCTAATTGCAAAGATGTTGCCGAGTATCATACTGATCGATGCAACAGTGACACGTTATGGCCAATGCATAAGCAACACATCTGCAATCACAACAACTATCTCACCAACACCTTTCAACAGCCAAGCACCACAATATCGTATTCATCTGCCAATGATAAATGCAACGGCTGGCTTACTATTCAGCTACCAAATACCACAAAACACATTTCATGACTTAGTGGATGGTAACACGAGGTACTTACAGCTCACCGTTGTCAATAGTGATTGTTCTGCGTTCAGTTTATCGTCTCCAGTGCAATTAAACACAAGCACTCAAACGATACATGGATTATATTTTAACAGTGCTCTGGGAGGCTCCAACAATAAAAACTTTAGATATCTGCTCAAGGCTACCAACTCACGAAATTTCCAAACTACGGTTGATTTATCAGTCTTCGTTGCAGCAAATCAGAAAACGTTTGGAACCATTGTGACGACATCATCAAATACGTTTTTTAGCCATGCAACTAGTGATTTCCACATTATTCAAAATTTTGTAGCTGCTCTCAGCAAGTATATCAAACCATCAGTTTTTACCGACTTCAGTATTATCTCTCTAACAAGAACAACAACACCCATACAACTAGTCACAATAACGTGGTCATTTAGCAAAATTGATGGTGCAAATTGCAACTTTACAGCGCTCCAAAAATTTGCTTCATTGCTACAACAAAATAATGCACAGGTAAATCCAAACTTCGTTAATGCGATGTCGCCTACATTTATCCCATTCCAATCAACAATTGCCAGGATCAATGATTGCAATCTCCTCCCATCCTCATTGGCTATCAAGACATCTATTGTTCAATCTATTGTTTCTTCGTTTGTGCCATTGTTTGACATAAGTCCAAGTCCTTCACAACCGTTGACATCTGTCATTCAAAGCACTTTATCATCTATCAGTCATCCCNAATGATTGCAATCTCCTCCCATCCTCATTGGCTATCAAGACATCTATTGTTCAATCTATTGTTTCTTCGTTTGTGCCATTGTTTGACATAAGTCCAAGTCCTTCACAACCGTTGACATCTGTCATTCAAAGCACTTTATCATCTATCAGTCATCCCCCGAGGGTAACAAGCAAGATTTTGCCTCTATTCGCTTATTTTTCCACCCCATTCTCTTACACCATCCCAGCTGACTTGTTTTATGATGATGAACAAGGGGGCACGCGAAATCTAAAACTTCAGCTGGAGACGTTTGATCGTAAAATTGTTGACACCGCGTCATGGCTGCAGTACAGTGCAACATCCCAGGTATTATACGGCATTTTGAAGGTAGAAGACTTTTACAAGAAACCTCCCGGAGGATACAAGTATTACCTCACGGCTATAGACAACCAGGGGCAGAAAGCAAGCACTGATTTTACTATAACGATTCCAGAATTCCCACCAACTATTAATCACATAATAACAATGAAACTGAATCGAGTATTTGACAATGCAGTTCCCGATGTCAACGAGCAGTTGCTTATCAACACAAAGATATTCGATTTCTTCAATGATGCTAACACCAATTCTATAAATGTCATATCGTACGCGAAATCGACTTTAGATAACACGGCGGTAATGAAATGGAGCAACAGCAGCCTGGCCTATAGCCCATGCCCTGTTGCAGATTTGAATAGAATGTTCGACAAAATGGTTACAACTTCTGGAAGTGTTACTCAGAGTTTCAGAAATGCTTTGTTGTCTCATTATACGATATATTCATTTTCAGCGGAGAAACTATCGCCTTGCAACACTACAGTTGAAACATCAACTTTGAATATCCCCTCGACAAGTACAAATTTTCCTTTAGTAATGACACCGATTCCAACAATAATTCCAACAGCTCCTCCTTATGTAAACAACCCTTTGCAGCAGTTGAATATAACTTGGTGTGCCCCTTTTGAGTTCCAAATCCCTGCTGATGCATTCCACGATCCAAAATATGGGACAACAAGAAATTTGGCACTAACAATGTACCAATCTGATGGTACAGAGTTGTCTACACAATATTGGCTGAAATTTGACACTTCCACGCAAACAATTCTTGCTTACCCAACAATAAATGATCTCACAGAATATGCTGTTACTAATTTCTTGTTGATAGCGAGGAACAATGACGGTTTGACAGCACAACAAACTAGTTCAGTTAGAATGACAAAAGCTAAGCCAAATCCAAACCATCAACTCAAAGTAACAGCTTCTGCGTATGTCACCAAACAGATGACAAATGTTGATGTACGCGTTCTTGTTTACAGGAAGATGAAGTCATATTTTCAGTCTAACATCACAGAGCTTATATCTTTCACAAGCTATACAAGCACAGGAGTTTCACCTTCACAGATTCGATTCACGTTTAGTTACTGCTCGATACCAGAAGACACATGTGACAGAACAGCCTTGAACTCAGTCCTAGACAAAATTTTTGCAGCTCCAGGAATAATCAATTCAGAATTAATTATTGCTTTTAGTCCGGATATCGTAATTACTGATGTGAAAGTTGACAATTTAGGCCTATGCTCACGATTCACTTCGACGCCATTTTGGACACCATCTTCGTCATATGCTCAAGCATCAAGCAGTGTTGTTGTTGCTCCTCAAAAGAACCAGCCTCCATTAGTTCTGCAGACCTTAGGCACTCTCACAGTGCAAGCATGCTCTGTATTCAACTACGCCATCCCTGTACATACTTTCTACGACTTGGAAGACGGTCTGACGAGAAATTTGAAGCTTTCGTTGACTACTACCTCTGGTTTGTCATTGCCTAATGATACATGGCTCAGCTTCGACGTTCAGGCACAAACACTGAAAGGTATTATCATCGGTAATCAAAATGACACTGAATATACTCTAACTGCTACAGACAAGAGTGGAATGTCTGTTTCACAGAACATTCAGTTACAAATCACCGATTCAGCCATATTATCAAAATTTACAGTGGACATAAAAGCAACAAATTACTTTGCATCAACGGTCACATCATTTCAAATTTTAGAACAGTTCATGAATAAGATAAAAGTTTATCTTAGTGGTCTGACTGTAAGGATAAAGTCATTCAGCAGAGCTTCGTCGATTTTGAATATCGTATGGACGATCTGCAGCACAGATTTTAATTGCAATAAAAAAGCTCAAGAAGAATTGACAGGCAAACTTATACTACCTGGAAACATAGTAAACCCAAATGTTGTCATTGCCCTTGGACCAAATATGATAGTTACTTCAGTGAAAGTTCAAAATGTCACTGAATGTAGCAGGATACAGACTGCATCGATACAACAAAGCCTAATAACCCCTACAACACCTTTGAAATCGTCCTATATTCCAGTTAGTTCGTCAACAATCAGCCATAACAGACCTCCAATATTCGTAAAAACAGTCCCCAGTTTGGAAATCACCCTCTGCAGCCCATTTTCTGAGAAACTTCCAGAAAATCTTTGTTATGATTCAGAAGATGGATTTCAAAGTGTTGCAATCTCAATAACATACAGCAATGGGACTCAATTATCAACAAACTCATTTCTACAATTTGACAAAAAGAACAAGACAATATATGGCATGGTCACAGGTACAGACTTAGAAGATTCGAGCCAGCAACTGAAAGAAACTTTTGTTGTAGCTTGTGAAGACACCAAGGGCCTTAAAGCAACTCAGAATCTGCAAATAAACATAACTGATTCCAATACTGGCGTATCAGGGCATTCAGTAACATTTCACTCATACCTTTACCCATTATCAACTCTCTCGAATGTCGACATTCAGCTCACATGGATACGAAAACTTCAAGACTACCTTAAAAACCCAGTCGCTAACTCTCTGCATTTCTTATACTTCAAACGAGCTTCTTCGATCCAGGCAGAATTTTCAATACGCTTATGCAATCTAGATCTATGTAATCGTACAGCAGTACAAGTTGTACGCGACAAAACATTCTCAACAATACCAAACTTAAATCCTCAGTTCATCGCTGCTATGATTCCAGAGTTTAGCCTTGTTTCAACAAGCTTTGAGGCACCATCTGTAGAGAACTGTCCTAACTATAGCTCCATTACACCAAACCCAAGTCTACCGTTTACAACTGGTCCATCTAGCAGTATCATCTACAACAGTCCACCGCGGGCGATGAAACCAATCCCGACTATAAACATTACATTATGTGGAGCATTTGCTTATAAGATACCTGACGACACGTTTTATGATCCTGATGTTGGGTATACAGCTAACTTAACACTCTTCCTGCTTGATGAAAATAATATTGTTATTGGGACGGACTCGTGGATCCAGTACAACCCAGCTACATTCACAATCTACGGCTACCTGGTCCAAGACAAGCTTACAAATACGAACAACTTACGGTACCAGCTTACAGCTAGAGATAGTCATGGTGGTAGGGCTAGTGTCCCAATAACATTGCAAGTTCTAACACCGTATAAAAAAGTAACCCATGGATTTATCACTGAGGCTGACATTTTTGGAGGTTTTAGAGACAATGTTCAGGTAATGAGTGAAATTGCGACAAAAATCCAAACATATATCGGCCAGCCACTAAATTCTGGTCTGGCTTACATAACCTTCGTGAAGTATGATCTCAAACAGCCTAAAGTTGTTTTTACCTGGAGCTCATGTTCATTGCTAAAGTCATGTGACCAAGCATCATTAAAAGCAACAACTGAAAAGCTATTGTTTTCTGGGACGATATTGAACTTTGAGTTTATTGCCGCACTTGCGCCTAAATTCCTTGTTACGAAAGTGCAGCTTCTGAGTAGCGCAACTTGCACTGCTACAACACAAACAACAACCAGGCCAACTAAAACAATAATTAATTCTCCATCTCCAAGTCCTTTTACCTCTCAAATATATTCAAGTGCGGAGACAGAGAAATTACGACCGCTAACCACAGTAACTGTACACATGGTTACAAGCAAGACAACAGCAACAACATTTTCACCATCTTCAGTAATGCCAAGGTTTGATGTAACGTCTATGCTCATGGTAAATTCACTGCAAACGACCTCGACAATTTCTCATATGTTTACTTCCATGTCTACTGCTTTGAAAGCATCTTCAGCGGCAGAAATAATGTCTGCACATGTTACAACAACAGGAACAACAGCAATAACAACAGCAACAACATTCAAAGAACCAACATTTACAATGCCAATAATGACAGGATTCACTAAAGCAACTCCTATGGAAACAACTACAGCAGCAATCAATGCAGCAACAACAGCAACAAAAGCATCGAGAATACCACTGTCGTCATCACATCCGGGTCCTTACACCACATCTGCCATACCAACTGATCAACTAACATCCTCAGGCCAATATACTACAGCTTCTGCTTCACCAACTACAGAAATCATTGCAACTATTCGTTCTAGCAAATCACGACCAATTTCATCGAGTGTAGCAAAGCAGAATGCTCCTCCAGTAGCTCTACGGACGCTGACAATCGCTATTTCTCGTTGTGGTTCCATAAGGTTCAAGATTCCGAATGACACATTCTTTGATAATGAAGATGGCGGCACACACAACTTAGATCTTACAATTCTGAATCATGATTACTCCACACCAGGGTGTAATTTTACATTCAAGGTCAATCAAACTGCAAAGGAAATATACGGAGACATAATCTTATCTAAATGGAGTAAGTCTAAAACTATGTTATTGCAAGCACAAGACAGGGATGGTCTCACAGCGACGACAAACATCATGTTTCTTGCACCTGCGGTGCCACAATTTAGTATTTTTGCTTTAAAATTCGTTATGAAGGTTTCTAAAACGATATGCATGGCTGAAATATTGAACAACATCAGTATCACATTGAACAGTTATTTACCATTCGTTAATGTGAGTTATATATCTGTTGCAACGATGAATAATGATCTTGTTAACCTCATATGGACAGATTGTACGACTTATGGCATGAAATGTGACCCACTAAAAATTGCTGCAATAGAAAAAGGGATTGCACCAAATTCGACCATCCTTGCAGAGCTTTCCAAACCACTTCCATCTACAATGACCTTGAAAGAAGTTCAAATACACAAAACAGAGCTTTGTAGCCCCGAATTTGATAGAAATATCACCATCAACGTTACATATTGCACGAAGATTAGATATGATCTAGAACCAAAAATTGTGAACTCAAAACTCATCAGTGTACCAGAGCTAAGGAAAATCGATCTTACTTACCAGCTACAAACAGCAGAAGGTGGCTCAATAACTTGGGCTACACTCGACAAAGTTTCCAGCTCAATTTTTGTAGTTCCAGTTTACAGCAAACTGAAGGAAAAAAATGTAACAAATTTAGTCCTTAATGCTATGTATAACAGTCAAGTTATAAAAACAATTCAGTTAATTTTACACCATCCTCCAGTAGAAGCATTTCATAGTAACTATACGATTGATCTGACGTTCTTGAGCTACGAACCAACATCAATCAGTGATTACAAGTTGCTTGAGATAATAATTGGAAAAATCGCAAATTATACCAAAACATCGCCAGAAGCTTTCGTTATAATGGACTACAACCGCACAAGGATTTATCCTGAGACGATAAGTTTGACTTTAACTCCATGTTTTGCCTTACGAACTTGCAATGAAACACAAGTTAGTTTGATGTCTGCAAAATTAGCATTGGGTAATGGCCTACCATCTTATGGCGTCGTTCAACATATGCGGCCTAATTTCGTTGTAATGGGATTGAAAGAGACAGTGCAAGGATCTTGCTTGAAACCTGTACCACAGAAAAATGACACAAGTATTCTATTAACTGTCTCTCTCTGCACGAAGCTGTATTCTCCAGTAAAAAGCAACCTGGTTTCTACAACACTCAATGAAAGCGCTACGTATGAACTCTTAGATCGAAATGGGCAACCTCTAGGTCCTCAGTCTTGGGTACAGTTTGATAATAAACTTCGTGTTATTTACGGCGTTCCAACACAGCAAAACCTGATCAACCAGCCAACCGCTGGGTATCTATATATTCTGCGAGCTTCAGATAGAAATGGGCTGACTTACAATACTAATGTGACTGTAAAGATTACTGGCAGCAAAATCAAGCCTCTATATTCAATTACATTAGTGTTTTCTAGTGATTCTTTAAAAGAAACACCTGATGCAGAAATTCTTGTCGACATGAAGAAAAAGTTAGAAGACTACCTTGGGAATGGGTCAAGCAACAGCATTGGATTTTTGTCATTCAGAAGAACAATAGATATCAGTGGACTGAGTATGCTAGAATGGACCAATTGCAGCTTGCTAAACAGATCATGTGACCTATACACTTCTCAACTCCTGTCACAGAGGCTCATTGCAAGCAATGGACAGCCTACTAATGGACTCATAAATGCTTTAGGCACAAATTACACAATCAACAAGATTATAGAAGAGAAGTCTGATTCTTGTTGGAATGCTGCAAATACCACAAATACGATACCTCAAGTAAATGTTCCCATACCACAACTGAACATCTCTGCTTGTGCCAATCTCAACTTTACGATTCCAGAAAATACATTCATTGATCAGGAAGATGGAGATACCTCTTCCTTACTCCTTTTTTTAAGAACAACAGATGGAAGTCTTCTACCAAGTACGAGCTGGATTCAACTTGATTTGAATAGTAGGACAATCTTAGCCATTCCAACATATGATGTCATCACAAACAAACCTCCTTTTGGTTACTCTTACATCTTGCAAGCACAGGATACCAGAGGAGGAATAGCCTCGTTGCCAGTTCGAGTAATCTTAAATGGAAATGTGACAGGAAGGAGTCTGGTAAAAGTTGCAATGATTTCGAGGCTAGCGTCCACAACAGGAAGATTAGCAACACAAATAGCTTTCCTGTCCAAATCTGTCACGTGCTTGAATATGTCTGAAAGCAGCATCAATATTGCCTATTATGAAGAAGCAGAAATGCAACCAAAAGCCATCAATGTTTCAATCTATAGCAACTGCAGCAAGTTTTATAATTCATGCGATGAAACTATTTCACAAGATCTTTTTCAAAAGCTAACAGTATCAATGAGCTCTCAGGCCAATTATAAAACATGTATGCTGCCAGAATTTAGTATTACTGATGTTACCACGTCCATCAGCAAATTATGCAGAAATGTTACAAGAAACACACCTCCTGCTGTAAACAGAATAGTTCCAGTATTAAATCTAACATTCTGCGAAGCACTGTACTATAAGATTCCAAACAATACATTTTCAGATACTGAGGATGGGACTAGCATAATGAAAAACGTTGAGCTATTGCGGGACAATGGAATGCTGCTAACGAACACAGATTTCATTCAATTTAACAAAACGAGTATGACTCTCTATGCCTTGCACCCAAGAGCAATAAAATCGAGTTATGATACTGAGTATATGTTGCAAGTCAAGGACACACAAGGAGCAGTAGCCACCACAAAAGTTACGGTGGCACTTGCTGAGAGACGAGAGAATTCCTCATACAAGATTTGCTTGTCATTGAGAAGATATTCACGTATTATCCAGCCTGATATTGATGCCATCATTAGTCTCACAGAGAAGATTGAGAGGTTCTTTGGTGTTATGACCCGTGGGATTCTAACATCTACGAACTACAGTATTACTGGAACATACCCAAAAGTAATTGATCTTTGTTTCACTAATTGTTCGCTACTTAATGGATCATGTCACAGTGACATCTTTGTAAATATGAGAAATAAAGTGTTTATACGGAATGGAGTTGTAACGCAAGCATTCATGCAAGCACTAGGACTTGAATATGTTATCGTAAAAGCGACAGAAAGCATCTCTGAAACCTGTCTTGTAACACCAACAACATCCATCCGACCTTCCACAACAATGTCATCTACATACATGCCAACCAGCAGTGTCATACCTACACCAATCAACCGATGTCTGTCTGGTGAGAACACGATTCCAACAGTCATCAACAGTGTTGGGACTATCATAGCTTACGCCGGACAGCCTGCTGTCGTTGATGTCCGGAACGATGTCGTGTACGACAAAGAAGACGGATACTTGCAAAATCTTAAAGCTGAATTGACGGATATGTCTGGAAATGCCAATAGATACTCCTGGATCAAGTTTGATCGTTTAAATCGGAAGATCTATATATCAGTCCTAGAACAAGATCGAGGAACATTTTTAGCAGAACAGTCCTTCAGATTAGTCGCGACCGACTCTTGTGGGGCATCGGTGTATGACGTGTTTAAAGTTGGGATTCTTGGGAGTGTATCATGTTGCTTTAGTATTCAAGTTAATTCAAATATTAGCTACAACGAATTTATAGCGAACATCACATTACAGTACGAATTCTATCAGAAGATTCTCGACATTTACAATGACACAAATAGCCAGCTGAGGATTTATGAGATAAATAATGCAACGAGAATAGCAAACACGACTAATATTCTATATACGAACTCATCATTCACCAACGAATCCTGTTTTGATTATCACACCAAGGAACTCTCTGATGTAGCACTATATGGTAACAACACAGTCAAGCAAATATTTCTAGCAAAGTTATCTGAGTTCAAAGTCTATGATGCCGCCAAAGGCAACAATTCTGCATGCAATGCAACTGCATTGACAATACCTCCAGTGATATTACCGCCTATTGGTGCTGCTAGTGCCTTGACATACAAAGACTGGTTGTGGTATATCCTCCCATTTATTATCCTCGCTTTTATGGTAATTTGTTGTTGTTTCTTGTTCTATTGGTGCACAGCTTGCCGTGAAACGTGTTGTGGACCTAAAAAGGGAGATGACCTCTTTACTGCAGCTGCTGCTAAGCCTATACAGGAAGAAGCTCAAATGGGGGCAGCAGCTAAAGCTCTTGAAGATCTCCCCTCCACAGAGACCCCTCTTGAGGAAATTTACGCTGATATTGCAACGACCGTGAAAGACTCTTCGGTACCTTCACTTCATAAAAACAAACAAATAGCTCCGTGGATGCAGCAGGCAGCAGCAGCTCGTGGTCCTGACCCCCCTTTCGAAACAGCAGCGGCTGCACCTCTTCCAGCTGAGGAAGACCCATTAACAATGGCAGCTGCTCCCCTCTCACAAGAGCAGGCTCCACCAGATACCACTGATAGCCCTGCGACGGCAGGAGTAGCTGCTATGCCACGAAGTTTAACCGACGAAGACCCAATAACTGCAAATGTCATGCCAATGTCACAACGGCGACCGAGTTACCTTGCAACACCCTCAACATCAGTTTTATCTGATGATGCTGGTGCGGCACCAAGGCCCCTTGTTGATGACCCAGTAACTCAAAGTGCTGCACCAATGTTTCAGGCAGGTAGGCCACTACCAGAAAGATATAGAATAAATGAGGACAGGATTATACCACTTGAGCGACAAGGCATGGAAGCTGAACCTCCTCTTGCTGATAGACTACAGCCAGTTTCTGATGATCCAATGACCCAGTCTATCTCAAATCGATTTGAAGCAGCACCTCAGCCATTATTCGAAGACCCCTCTTCAGCTCCCATGGCAGGCCCAGCAATGAGGCTACCTTCAACTCCTCTTGATGAGCCTCCGCCTCCTTATTCGCCCCCTAAACCGCCAAGACAACGAGTTATTTTCCAACAGCAACCCGTCTTCCAAAGATCTACTCAACATCAAAGGAGACTAGACAAACCCCTTCTTATTCCGGTACGATCACCTGAACTTCAGCTTTTGGCAGCAAGATCAATGCCACAGTATTATGAAGAGTATGACCTACAACCGATTGTGCGGACTCGACCTAGAAAAGTCGTCCGTACTGTTGAACATCCTGTTCGGGTCACGGCACCAATAATTAAAAAGAAGAGACCATCATTTTTGGCAAGGACATTCAGTATGCCGAAAAGGCGACAACAAAAAGAGTATGTTCCAAAACCTGAGAAAGAAGTAATAGTATTAGAAAGAGGTCCTAGTCTGAGGAGAATTTTCAGGTCTGACTCTAAACCAAGGCGAGAGAAGACGTATGCGCCAAGCCAAAGTATTTATCTTTCAGATTATGATACGGATTTCAGTATTGTGGACGACTTACCACCAAAAATGCCAAAATATGAGAGCAGAGACTTTCAGGAGGATGGGGAAAGTGCTACCGGCACTTTGGGAGAAGCAGTTCCCATTGAAGTTACGGGAGTAGTAAGAGCACCAGAGAAAGTGCTTATGAAATGGCTCAGAGAGGGCTCTTTAAAACCGACAGTCAATACAGATAGTCCTGCAGTCAAAAAGAAAAACCCGAAAGTTACTCGTAACCCTTCAAAGGTCCGAAATGCTGAATACAGGTATGGCTCACCTAAGAGAAGTAGAGGGGTTCCTGAACAAATAGTAGAGACTCGAATAATCAGGCCTGTTAGTCCTAATAAGAAAAGAAGATTCACTCGAGGCTTTGTATCAAGTCCGCAATTTTATATAGATGATACAATGACTCCAAGTGACGATATAATTTCACGTGGACGAGCTCCAACTAGGAGTCTGAAACGAGGCTATCCATATTCAAAGGACATTTATGAATACGTTGATACGGTAGTGAAACCGAGACAGTTTGAAAATTATAGAACTAGTAGAAGAAATAATGACAGATCAGGACAGTCCGTTAGAGACAGAGGCCAACGACATGAAGTTGTACTTGAGAGATCAGGACATTCCGTTAGAGACAAAGGTCAACGACATGAATTCGTAGTTGATAGATCAGGACAGTCTGTTAGAGACAAAGGCCAAGGACATGAAATCGTAGTTGATAGATCAGGATCGAACAAGGATCTTCATAGACGCAAGTCAAGAAGAAGTATCAACGATATATTGGCGAGGATGTCGAGAAGAAAAGAGCTAAAAAGAAACAGGGAAACGNACAGTTTGAAAATTATAGAACTAGTAGAAGAAATAATGACAGATCAGGACAGTCCGTTAGAGACAGAGGCCAACGACATGAAGTTGTACTTGAGAGATCAGGACATTCCGTTAGAGACAAAGGTCAACGACATGAATTCGTAGTTGATAGATCAGGACAGTCTGTTAGAGACAAAGGCCAAGGACATGAAATCGTAGTTGATAGATCAGGATCGAACAAGGATCTTCATAGACGCAAGTCAAGAAGAAGTATCAACGATATATTGGCGAGGATGTCGAGAAGAAAAGAGCTAAAAAGAAACAGGGAAACGTACGAGGACAATGAACTGTTCGAGTTGTAGATTATAAATCATTGTGATTGTAGGCACTCTGAATTATATGGTCTAAAATGCGGTATCAAGTAAACTGTTCAGACAATTTTGAAGATAATAATTTGTGACACCCTAACGACCGTTATATATGCTGGCAACTCGAAAACACTCGTTGCCTTTTAGGTACTCATAGCAGCAGGCAGTTTCTGGTCCTGTTAAAGTTTCAAAGAGTTTGTAGCATGGTTGTTTTTGTGACAAGATAAAATAGTCTGTCTCCTATTGGTAACAAATGTAAATGTTGTTCTTTGGCAAACCCCCCCCCGGGGGGGGGGGGGTACTTGACTTACCATATTGGTTTTTCTTGTCAAACCACTGAGAAAGATACAAACTAAATTTTATTGAGGTAGCATCGAGAATAGACATTTGACACCTCAAGGACTCTAAAGCAAAAATTTCATTTGTTTACTTTTGAGCTAAGAACTTTTTGCATTTCCAAGTTGTCAAATTCTTTTCCAGATTCCTTAGAAAATTTGATATTCTAAAAGGTAAAGGCAAAGAAACGAGTGATATAGAAAATTGCTCAAGATTCTAGTAGGTATCAACATTCTGTTGTGGTGTGCAAATTACAGCAAATTATAGTGCGCTGGGTACCAAATGCTCTCGTACCAGGGTAACTTAAAAACCTACAACAATAACGTAGCTGCTACTGTAAATATGTATTTTAGCACATTTTTATGTTTTTACATTCATGCTAAATTTTGAAAGACATGATTTTATTGGATTAAAGATAGTTAATTTGCATATCGTTATTTTCTATCTATAAACCACTCTCTGTGTACTTCAGCTGTACGTTCGTTATACGGTCAAATAAACAGCTTTGTAATTGCATAAAAACAGGTGCTAAAAATCTGTGCAAACAATTTTCTTGGATTTTAGAATAGCCAAAAAGCTACTTTGAACTGATGATGTTTGAGCAAGAACGTCTGCACGTTGTAAAGCTAGATGCTGCGCAGGAGAGAGTCCTATGCGAACCTGTTTGTGGCCCAGTCTATTTCCTTTCACGTCCGTGAAGAAAGGCGCGAAGTATTTGTCCGAGGCGATAGGGGCGATTTATTCTACGTTTTCTGAAGAAATCTTGGCTGTTAACAAGCTACAACTGGCAAAGAAGACTTATTGATCATTATCTCAGCCGTAGAGGTGAGTTTTGGTCAGAGATATTCCCAGGAAAGCCGTATTTTCCGCGTTTTGATGCAGCCACCCACACACCAATCAGCTAGGCCAAACTCAATTAGAAATGGCGCCGCTTCCAAAGAACGAACAACGGGTCTTAGCATTGAAATGCAAATGGGAACAATGTACAGTAACACTTCCCCTAGCCGTAGAAAAGTATCAAGAATTTGCAGAACACGTAATGACTCATATCGAAGATGTTTTGACAATCACATCACAAGAAGATGGAGGACAACTACAAAATGATGAGGCCCTAACATCCCTGGTGGTTCCTTACAAATGTGGATGGTTTGGATGCTCTTGGGAGATCAGAGGGGATCAAAATGAATTCACCCGTCATGTACTATTTCATGCGTATCACTCAAAATTAAAATGCCTTGGCGCATTTGCGATCATTGCTGATAAATTAAAACAATGTTCATTTGATGTTGAGACTCAAGATCTCTTGCCTGATTTATCAGATCCATTTTTATGCAAATTTGAATCCTGTGGCATGGAATTTATTTGTCCTGATAAGTTCTATAGACATGTTGATAGACATGGGAATTCTGCAAATCGAGAAGATATCTTGGTGACAACTGGTGAAAAACAAAATTTGTCTACAGCTGTTGGAGATGGAAAAGATTGGGAAGGCTTTGCTGTCCAAAAATTGACACAGGCAGTTTGCAGATGGGAGGGTATGGGTTAAAACATTTTTCATGCTTTTCAGGAAGAAAAAGGATTTGATAACTCTGCCAGAAAACCAAATTGATGAAATTTCACCAAGAAAATAATGTGATAGGAGGAGCTTGGAAAGCAAGTAGAAACAGAGTTTGGTTACATGTTAATATGAAGTAAAGAAGGTATAAAATTTAGAAGATAAGAAAATGCAATCTCAATTTTCTTTTCTGTGGAGAATCTTAGTTCAGTAGAGCTTGAGAACAAATATTTAACTATTTAGAGTAAATTGTTTTCCAAAGGGCATTCAAGGCAAGCCTAATTTTGTTGGTGTGTAGGCTGAAAAAATAACAGAAAAAATAGATTTTTCACTTTTATTCTTGGAAATAGATTTTTAACTTTGTGTTTGAATTTGATATCAATTTGCTCAAAACATGAAATCTGAAATTATGAATTGTCACCCATTGCTTTATGTAAATAAATGTCTTGAGTGATAGGTTTGTTTGCATTTTAAGGTTGCTCTTACTTGGCCAAAGATCCCTGGAAAATCAAAGAGCACTGCCGAACACACACAGGAGAGAGACAAATTGCCTGCCCAAGCTGTGGAATGTTTTTTGCAAATAAAACCAAACTTGCAGATCACCTAATTAGACAAGATATAGAATCATGTGAGCTTAATTTTCCTCAAAAATTAATCTACTGTCTTGCTTCAGAATTTATATCAGAACTGTGAATTTTGTTGCTGTGAAATTGTTTGTCTTAAGTAGATATTTCTAGAAGATGGTAGCTAAAGTGATGTGCTTTCATTGATAACACAGGTGGAAAATGCAACTCGTTACAAATCTGAGAATGAGTATGAAGATGACAATCATGTTTGTATTGTATCAGTTATTCATTAATCGACATCCATTTAAAATGACATAATCAGTGTCAAGTAAGGTATGCCAAAGGCCAAAATACAGGACTCAAATCATCGTTCTAGAATTTTCCGGAACATTTCAAATTAATGATTGATGCCTTTTAATGGTTCTTGAAGTAGACTGTTTCTGAGTTTTTTAAATTGAACTGAAATAAAGGAAAACTGTTGAGAAAATGTGCTTGTTTTTGGAAAGAATTGATGAAATAGAGGAAAAGATTGCGTAGAAACAAATTTTCAAGAAATTTGATGGTTTTAACAGTCATTATTCACAATATCCCATACCTTATGAGCAAGTCTGAAAACATTTTTAACTTTGCTCTATTATTCATGTAAAAGAATTTTATGCATAGATAGATAACATCAAATTTCTTGCAGATGAAAATTTCCAGTGCTCACATTGTTTAAAGAGATGTGCCAGTGAGAGACTCCTCAGAGATCATATGAGACATCATGGTAAGTTTGCAGACAAAAGCAGTCCTGAATAATTTTCCATTAAAATCATTTTTTGTTAGATACAAGCCCTCTTTTTTTATTTGATACTGCAGTTGGAATCTTGGATAAGCCTTGCAGTTTGCATTGGAAATCATCCATCATTCCTGCACAACTTTTCGGACAACTTTTAGAAAAATTTACATTTTCTCCTTTTTGGACTACTTTTTTGTGTTGTGTTCAATTCAAACTAAAATTTTGCGTTGAATGTGTTGTGGCACAGTGGTGTAATCCTTCGGCTTTGCAACCAGGACAGTTGGGTGGACAGGGTTCAAGCCCATATGAACCCCACCAATTGAATTGAGTGTCATGACAAGGGGTCAAAGACTCGATATGGTCTTCTCTACTTCTGTGGTCCCAGTGCTTGGCGCGCTAAAAACTTCAACTTCAAATGATATGTATTACAGTAAATCCCTGCATATAAGAACCTACTTTTTTGAGAGCCAGGCGGAGTTAGGTTCTTATTTCAAAGGTGCTTAGGTCAATTTCAGGGTATAAAGGTTCTTATTCGAAGGGTCCCTTGTGTAAACCTTTTAGGAGTTATTATCAAGAGATTTTCAACCATGTTATTTGTTTTGGCAATGTTATTAAGGACCTAATAACTAATGTTAAGTTTACAAATAGCAGGGGAGGAGGTTCAGATTTTAACAGCCAACTGGGATAAAAATCAACTTAACAAGGATGATCAAAAAATCAACTTTATTACCCTTGTAATAAGAACATATTTTTTCATCAAACTGAAACAGGTTCTTAATTACGAGGTGCATAATTTAGGAAAAAGAGCCTGTGGGTTCTTATTTGTGTAGGTTCTTATATGCGGGGATTTACTGTATCTGGAACTATATAAATTTGCAACTTAACACATGAATCTCATTTCCTTGCAGTGAATCACGTTAAATGCCCACACTGTGATATGACATGTCCAAACCCTTCTGCTTTAAGAAGCCATTTGAAATTCAAACATTCATTAAATCGTCCTTTTGATTGTTCAATGTGTAATTTTAGGTGAGTAACTTCTGATTGTTTGGTTTTCGAGCATCTTGTAGAGAACGCTGAAAGTCATGAAAATTGTTAAAAAAGGCCCAATCAAGTTGCTTCTGCTCTTACTTCTGAAGCCAATATTTTGTAGCATTCTCAGCAGCAGCTTCTAGATTGACATTAGCTTTGCAAAATGACAGAAATGCAATTTAATCAGAAGTCCAGTTTTGATAAAATTACTCAACACTTGGTTTTGCATGCCAGTAAAATACTTCAAAATGTCTCTCTCTTTTTCAAAATTTTGCACTTTTGCATGCTTCAAGTTTCTTTAAGTTTGTAATTAAAATGATTGTTGAATGAAATGAAACTGAAGCTGGATTATCAAGGCCCATATAATGCTCTTATAAAGAGTTAATAGAGACAGTCTCAAATCAGTCCTATGCTCACATAAATTGTTTATAGCAATACACCTTTTGAACGATATCTGATAAAACCTTCTGAATTTGACTCCTTTCTATAGCTGCAAAACAAGACACGATTTACTCCGACACGAAGAAGCACATTTTGGTAAGAGATTTCACTGTGAAGTTGAAGGGTGTATTTATGTTGGCACAACGATAACTGGCTTGCGTTGTCATGTCAAAAAGATGCACGAGGTTAGCGTTATTTAGATATTATCTTGTTCTCGTTTTCGCAATTTTATGCTTAGTAGGTGCATAACACAAATCCCCCCTCCTATATCTGTCGTCTCGAATTGCTACGGTTGATTTCGATAACTTGAACTCTGAAGAAAGACCAACAATTGTTTGAGTTGACGAGAAGTGTGACTTATCCTGAGTTCATGCCTGGGTTTTAGAAAGAAAATGCAAACTTGTTCAAGATATCCCATACTTTACATTATTGTGAGTCGAAATGCAAAAGAGAAAACCTGAAAATGTGTCAAAACATTTTCTGAAAAAGATTGATATCAAATAAATTTGATTGATATTTTATCTCGTTCACAAATTGTGAACTAATTTCAAATAAACAAACTGTCTCAAAATGTTAGAAGGTTTTCTAATCGGAAATTACTACACAAGGAGCAACGAAAAGAACTGAGAATTTGCAGTGACCAATTCCAGACGTAAATATTAACAATTTCTACCCCTTACTCAACGCTGTTGTTAAGTAGATTTCAGTGATATTTAAACATCTTCTTTTTTAAACAGCAAAAAGAAAAGAAAAAATATATGTGTCATATTTGTGAAAGGAAAACATCACGTGGATATTTGCTTACAAAACATTTGAAGAAAGCTCACCATTTTAGTTGGCCATCAGGACATTCTCGCTTTCGGTAAGCAAACATTTTCGCCTTATTCATTGGACTGTCGAGAATACACATTTTTACAAGAAACTTGGGTCAGCTCTTATTGCTAAGAGTACGTTAACTTTTCGAAAAGTTTTCAGATTTTATTATTGAAAGTTTTTTAATAGGTTATGGTGCGAAAATTATGATATAGTTTCCATAATCGTTGCAAATACATTTCATGATACACTATTCATTTTGAAAGGAAGCGATGGTTATTGCAGTCATGAATATTACTCAAGGATGGATGCGATGTCTAGCTTTTTGTTGCTGCTGCTATGGTTTAAAGACAAGTTTCCTAAACGTTGCGAAATGCGAAATGTAAACATACAGTTGCGAAATGTAAAGGCTCTAGGGCAACCGGCATGCATTGCAACCATGTACATCTTTTCATGTTTTTAATCAAACTTATGTTGTTTTGATGACATTTAAACTCAAATTTGGTTTATTGATGTATTTTGTTTCATTTTATTGCATTTTATAATTAAAGAGAGATGTTCGTTGTTATTTCAGTTTAGTTTCTTTAAGTCATTTAGATTTAGATATTGCATTTTTTGAGTTTATTGAGACAAGTACTCACCCCAGATCTTGTAATTCTTGAGTTTAAATTCAAATCGTTTGGAGGACTTGAGTGAGTTTTCTTTTCTTTCATTCAAAGGTATAAGCTTGACGAGGATGGTTATCATCGGTTGCAAATGGTGCGGTTTGAAAGTGCGGAACTGACCGAACAATTATCCGGTGAGAGCCAAGAAGTAACCGATTTTTACGATAACCTTACTGCCAGAGATGAATCGATGCCAATGGAAGAAGAGGAAGCTGCTCACCCGGAATCACAATTATTTGGTACGGACTCTATGCAAGTTGTCCCGGATTCGTTGCAAGCTTCTAGTATGCTTGATGCTTCTGGGGCTATTAATGTTACCGGACAATTCAATAATACCGAAGGAGCTAAAGCTGCTGAGGCACTTAGTACTTTAGCAACAGTTGATAATACCAGAATAGGAAACGTACCCGGTACGGCTGGAGGTTCTTCCACAAATACAGATCATTCAACGCCAACTGATATCCACCAAGGAGCAGAAAATTCTGGGAACTTTGGCGTTAGACTGAATGAGAAATATGAAGCTATTTTAGAATATTATGAAATGACCAAAGATCCTGAGAATACAAAGTCGACCGACCAAGTGTTGGATTCTTCTATCATTTCAGAGGAAGCGTTCGAGAATGATCAAAGCACTGATGATACGCTATCGAGGAATTTTGAAGTTGTTTCCGAGGAGATTCTGCAAGCAGTGCAAGATGAGACGAATTAAGAAATTATTTGACGCAACTTAGGAATCCTTGACTTAAAGACCCATTTCTAACCATGATCCTTTGCGCGATGAATGGAAAGCAAAACAACCAGAACCTAAGCCAGAAACGACTTTCATATCATATCATATGAAAGTCAACTTTGGGGCCGCAAAGGATCATGGTTAGTTTTGGGTCTTTAAATGTCTAAATTTTTCAGTCGGACATTTGTCGTGGACATATATGGTAACCTCAAAGACTTGGTTTTTGTTTTGTTCCATTCCGTTATGTAAGCAGTTTGGTTTTGTTCGTTTGTGGTCTGACAAGCCAAACGTTCTTGTAGATATTCATTTACAAAAGAAAGTACATGAAATGACTAGCTTTTTCATGATTTGATTTATGTGGCTATATCTAGCTTTTTGGTGCTGCTGGTATGGTTTAAAGACAAGTTCCCTAAACGTATTGCCATACAGTTGCGAAATGTAAAGGCTCTAGGGCAACCGGCATGCATTGCAACCCTATTTGTAAAGGTGGCCTACTTTCATGGCTGCATGAAAATAATTTTGTGGTGTCGCTCAAGTCAGCAGCACGTAGTAGGCGGCGAAGACTACCTCGTACATAATCACTGAAAGCGGTATAGGTTTGTTAAACAGGACTTGAATTGAATGAAATCCACGAAATCCACGAAAAACAAAACAAACGATCGCATTGCATTGCATGCCGGTTGCGCAAGAGGCTTTAAATTGAAAAGGCTACCTAGAACTTTAATAAAGTCGAAGCCTCTTTGAGAACGTATTGATATTTATCTCATTGGCAATCACAATGTTTACATTGAGCTTTCCAAAGATATTTGTCCGGGTAGGAACGTAGGCGAAAAACCGATAAAACTGCACGTTTTTGTGTGTTAAAGAACGCCGGGCAACCATCATCCTTTGCGGACGCGCTTTGCAGAGAATGTTGTCATATGAAAATGGCTGCCGCAGTCGAAAGGCAACAAGCGAAGCGCGCAAAGGATGCTGGTTGATTGGCGTTCTTTAATATTCAAATTTAAGCTACCGAATACTTTAATGTTTTATTTAATAGATTTATTTTTAGAAAATGTTTTATGGATTACCAAAATTCACGATTGGAAATGGCAACAAATTTGAATTGCTTTGTTATAATATTCATGGAGAACATTTATGAACAATCTTCTTCCTATTGTGTTCACACGTGTCTAGCAGCGTTCGTTTTCTAAACATTACACCACCCGTCCTTTACACTAAACATTCTTTACTTTGTGAATAAACTCAGATCTAGCCGTTGCTTAGTAATGCCACTATACGTCACCTTGTCACTGCAAGTCTAAATATATTTTGACTGAAATCAAGATGGCATGGAAGCAGCAACTTGTGATTTTAAAATCGATGTTGCGTTCGAAACGATTTATTTCGCTGTGTCTGGCGATACTCGCATTTACCGCAGCATTAATCTTATTTGGCTTGAATCACTTCTCGGAAAGCGATCGTCGTCAAAATTACGTTCCAAACTGGATTAAAGAGATTTACCAATCGACGAAGAAGAAACCTCGTGTCGATATAGCTTCGATATCATGGGTAAAACGAGAATCGCCGATCAAACTTCTGAACCCAAATGAAGGAATTGACGAACGAGAGCGTGAAAGGTTACACAAGAAAGAAGAAAGATACATGAAGGCCCATTTATCAAAACATAAGAAACATGTAACAAATTATACGAGTTGTTTATCACGGAGGTTTGATAAGTTTCAAAATAGTTTTCATGGACAGTCGTTGAGTTTTCCACTGGATTTTAGCGCAATGATGGCTAAGTTTCATAAAGATTGCAATGTGGAGATTTTTGGGAGAACAGAAAATAAATGCCATTTTGATGAAGAAAAGATGTGTAAGTTTTTGGCTTGTGATTTCTTTATGAGTTGTGATTTCTTATTGATATGATCTTTGTTTATGAAGATTATAGAGCATTCATTATCAAGGAAATCCGATGACAGGTGGTTTCAGTTTATTGTAAAACAAAGACAATGATTATGACACTCAGCGCAATTTCTGTGCACTCTTTCTTGGCGAGAGCGTTGGAGAATCGAAAACACTAGAATTGCTATCCCTTTACCCAAGCTTTCCCAACATAATTTTCATATCCCATGATGTCACACCTCTACACACAGAGTAGCGTAGATCCCTCGCATAAACCATAAACAAACATATAAGTCACGACCACTTTGCTTTGTTGAGCTAACTTAACTTCTTAAAATAACTGCCTGTACAATTAATTTTAAGAATCTCAAGAAGTCTACAGAAGATTTTAAAGTAAACTTTTAAAGAAATGAGATGACTTCTTCGTCTTCGTCTGGAAAATAATTTGTCTGACACTGAACAGTAAATTAGTCATTTTACATCCAAAAAGTGGAAACGAGTTGTTACATTGTCATGACTCGTTACTATTCGAAAGCTTGAAGAAATAGTTTGCAATTTTTTGGATTATGTGACTTGACTTTACCGGACTTTACATAATAGTTAAGGCTTTTCTTTCATTTAATCATTACTTGAGAATCGAAGAAATTGCTAAACATGAAAACAATATTCTCATTTCTTGTAGCTGGTAATTTAGCTGTAAGAAATGAACATTTGAAAATGTCGAAACTGAAGAAGGAACTACCAGATGTGCGATTAGGAGGAATTTGGAGTCCAATGGAATGTGTCCCAAAGGCAAAGGTTTGTTCTCCTTGATGACATTTGCAACGTGAAACAACCCCAAACAACATGCCTCTATGTTAAAAGTTTTTGCAAAATTTCAAGATGTTTTCATAAGAAGGCATCCACCATAAACCTTTAGTAGGAAGACTGCCACTCTCGAAAGATTTCTTCTGATGTCTTTAAATGAGAATGTTTGGCAGATATTTGGTGAATTTGTACAGATGTTGCTCATTACTGATCACAGAATATGGCAAGTTTTCTTAACGATAGTTAACCCAGGCGATCAACAAAGTAATAAGGAAATTATTTAATGTCTTTCAATGTGTTTTCGTAGATTTGCAGTTCAATGTTTCTTCCAACCAAAGCATCACTAATAAATTCTGTTTCATTTACAGCTAGCAGTGATCATACCATTTCGAAACAGGCAAAAACATTTGCCAGTTCTTCTTCGTCAACTCCATCCAATACTTCAAAAACAGAATCTTTTGTACCGAATATTCGTGATCGAACAGGTAACGATCTTATTTTTCCTTACATTTATTTTGAACAAAATGGATGTTCACTTTTCGTCATTAGAGAAAAACTGACCAGGAGAAAAGCTGTGTCGAACAAACAAAGGAAAGTTTTGAGCAATGCAGAACCATAAACTTTTGATTGTTGAAAAATCTTTGATTTTGTCTCACACAACGTACATCTTTGTCTGGCAAATAAGCTTTTCAGCTTATGGTGGAGGGAGAGGCATTGATAACAAACCATATTCTTGATGCAATTAGAGGCTGGCACATTTACGCCTCTTTGAAGCTTTTTGTAAGATTTAGATAATTCTAACAAGTAGTGCATCCATCTTTGTAACAAGATCATATCATCCCATAATTACACGCCTTTTCCAGTAGCTAACTGTTCATGCAATTTATGTTAGCTTCTATTTTCATTTCTTTTGACAGGCAGACCTTTACCCATTCAACCGTGGCAAGCTGATGAATGTTGGATTCAATGAAGCGATCAAGTTGTTTGATTTTGATTGTTTTGTGTTTCATGATGTTGATTTGATTCCTGAAAATGATCGAAATGATTATGGATGTCCATCATCACCAAGGCATATGTCAGCTGCTATCGATAAATTTGAATACAAGTATGTCTCTTTAAAGAAAAAAAAACAAAGTTTTGGGGATATGAAGAAGTTTTATTTGCCTCAATCAATGTACTACTGGACAAGTAAAGCACAATCCATCAACGTTTGTTAGCCTGTAGTAAAATTTAGCTGGGTGGAATTGGCTAGATCCTTCTTAAGCCAAGTGATTTTAAGAAAATTTTTCATCTCAGATTCGAGGCCCAAACTCTTTGATGAAATTCGCAAATAATTCAGCCCCACAGCTATCAAAACGTGTTCAATCATTTAGATTTTAAGTTTATCATTCATCAACGTAAATGTTCAATTTGAAGGTTGGTTAAAACGAGTGTTTGTTGAAATATACTTTGTAGGGTTTTTACGTTACGAACTATCATACCTATATCATTGCTTGCAGTTTGCCATATCATGGTTTATTTGGTGGAGTGGAAATGTTTACGAAGGAGCATTATCAAATGGTGAATGGGTTTCGAAATTCTTATTGGGGTTGGGGTGCAGAAGATGACGATCTATACAGAAGGTGAGAACTTCAACATTAACTGAAACGTCATAAGCCGTAATCTACTCCTTCTTAACCNTGAGTCTTTTTGCACTCCGTCCAAGATAAATAATGAGTCTTTGCCAGGTTCTCCTCGATTTTCAATTTGGCCCTCCATCACGAGACGTTGAAGACCTGCTTCCAACTCGGAAATGCTGTATGTTAATCCACTCTTTGTGAAGTAACGGTAAATCGTTTCTTTGCAAGGCCGTTTCCTATCTTTCTCGCGAATTTTTATAATTGCCTTTAAAACGTTGTCATTCATATCACGTTCAACGACGGAGCTAAAGAACTGACGTCCGATCACCACAACTACAATGCGCAACTGAAAGCTATCAAAACGTGTTCAATCATTTAGATTTTAAGTTTATCATTCATCAACGTAAATGTTCAATTTGAAGGTTTGTAAAAACGAGTGTTTGTTGAAATATACTTTGTAGGGTTTTTACGTTACGAACTATCATACCTATATCATTGCTTGCAGTTTGCCATATCATGGTTTATTTGGTGGAGTGGAAATGTTTACGAAGGAGCATTATCAAATGGTGAATGGGTTTCGAAATTCTTATTGGGGTTGGGGTGCAGAAGATGACGATCTATACAGAAGGTAAGAAATTCAACATTAACTGAAACGTCAAAAGCCTTAATCTACTCCTTCTTAACCTTTGATTCTCTTCTTTGATAGAATACTAAATAATATAATGAAGCTGCATTAAACCAAACACAAAATATCTATGTTTAGGCCTTGGCCTTCCAGACCCTTTACCAACATTTATTATTATTTATTATTTATTATTATGTTGATGTTTATTTAATGATGTTTATTTTGTAAAGGATTACGAAATTCAACCTTCATCTGACTCGACCATCGATGGATGTTGGAAGATATTCAATGATCAAGCATCCAGGATCAGAAAAACCACCGGATAGGTAACCACCAATTTTTTCTTTATGATGTTTGTTGATAGATAGTAAGCTTAAAAACAACCAAACTGATGTAGGAAAGCATTAATCAAATTTTCTTGTCACAAGATTGTCCCGTGTGTTCTATAGTTTTGTCGTTGAAGTGGCTTCGAGAAGTTGTGACTTTGGAGTTTAGAATTAAGAGAAAAGAAGCTGTTAGAAGAGCAATGCTCTCATGGAATCTAAGAGTATATTTTGTTCTACATTTTACACTACAGATTTTTATTATACCTCAATAGGTGTGGTATATGTATCTGCCCTACGCATAGTCTTCTGCAGATCTAGGGAATCGCTTGGAATAGACCATTTTGCAGTCGAATGTGAAGGCGATCAACGCTATGCATCACGGGATCGTAAGGGGCTTGTTTACGCGCGATAACACTAGCTTCGAAAACTTTGAAAACTTTGAATTCGAATTCGGAACCCCCACGCGATCCCGAGATGCTACGCGAACAGTACCTTCGCATTCGATTGCGGAATGGTCGATTTCAACCATTTCATAACGAATTACAATTCCCTTCACAGAATGGACAAACTACAAATGGCCGAGAGCTCAATAACAACTGATGGCCTACTTTCATTATTGTACAAAGTGTTATTAATTAAAGAGAACTTGTTATACACGTTGGTGAGAGTTGATTTAAGAATGGAAGAAGACATGGTTTATTGAAATATTGAAGAAGATAAGGGACCGCTCATTATTTACAGAGGGGTTGGTACCGAAGAGAAATGTTTTTTGGTCCAAACAATCTTCTTACCCAACTCAAAAGGTGATGGAAAAAACCTCTAACCCAACAATTTACAGCTTACAAAAAATTCTACCCAACCCTTACTAGAAACATGACTTGAATGTGAAAAAATGTAAATTGTTAAAGTTAGTTGACGGAGCTAAAGCCAACGTCGTTCCAAAAATAGTTTCAATTCAACTCAATTGAAGTTTAGGATACAATTGAATTGACCAATCAACGCTTGCCTTTCCACGCGTGACTGAAGTGATCACGTGAAATTGGAACCACAGAAACAAATTGATCACGTGAAATTGTTGATCACACAAAGTTGGTCAATTTTCATTGGCTATGATACAAGATCTATTTTTATCTTACCCAGTCCCCTGCATATGCAGCTCTGAGTTAGCTATTTATCTCCGTCAACTAACTTTAATGTAATAGTTAGTTTTGAAGCCAATCGCAAGAAAAAAAGGCAAAGGGAGCAAAAAAGCAAGAACAAGAAGAAGAAAAAAGTTCATTTCTCCAGGGTAGCAGACATTGAAAGCGAATCAGATGATGAGGATGATGTTGATGATGATGAAATGGACAATTTTATTCTTTAAACATTTAGTGTTAATTGGTGGGAAAATTTTGCTTACCCAATCTTGAAGTTACATGAAAAAATATTTACCCAACCTTTTTATGTCAGAAAATTTCTTTTACCCAACCCATTTCTCTTCGGTACCAACCCCTCTGTAAATAATGAGCGGTCCCTAAGTAACTAAATGTTTACATATCGAGTCTAAAGGAAGGACGGCCTCAGAAGAATACAGATGTAACTACGAGGAGACTTTTTGTGAGAGTGACAAATGTAAAATAATAACATCTTTGATCTTTTTAGAGCGAGGTATAGAAAGGAATTTCTAGGTGGAAGTGAGGCAATTTAATTTTGTTGACAATTTCAATAGGCCTATTGCTCGATCCAGACTCTTTTGCTGAATAGATAAAAGGTGTATTGCTTGAAAAGAAATCTTGTCCATATTTTAATTTGGAATTTTGACTATCATTGAAAACTTAACAGTATGTGTTTATATGTGTTAGTGATTCAGTTTGAATTATTTGTAACTATATATCGTTTTAAAGAAAGTAATAAATGATAATCACCCGTTGATTCTCTTCTACGTAAATCCATTGATCTAACAGGATACCAAAGTGAAGTGAGTCAAGGAACCACTGGCTTGTTTTGCTTGGAACAGATCTAGTAAGGACAAAGCTTGTTGCTAAGATACATGACCTCGTGACTTCTAAATAACACACGTCCTAAACGCATCAATTTTTGCACAGACACAAATATATACTTAATCCCCTATACCACTTCCTGAAGAGTGTCTTACCTGGCACAGATTTCGTCTTTCTTGGCACATAATTTTGACAGTTGTGGTTATTCGACGCATGTACATACAAAGTTAGTGGCAGAATGAAAAGCTTGGTGTTGAGTACATTAATAGTGCATTCACTCTGAGGAAACTGAAATTAAACCAGCTTACTTAGCAAACTTAAACGTAATAGATCAACCTGGATAAAACTCAGTTTTATTAAAACTGGTTGTGTTTTCACTACTTTTAAAACCGGTTCAATTTTTTGTGTGAAAGGGGTATAAATATATTCAGTGATATAATTTGAACTGCTTAGGGCCTGTTTATATTATCATTTTTCAAACCCCTTTAGTATGAAGCCCCTTTCTTTGAAGCCCTTTTCTATTATCATCATTTGTGGACTTTACCCTCCATTCAGTTCTAAAATAGGCCCTCCAGAGAGTTGTGCCAGAGAGTTGTGCCCCTTCGAGTAACAACTGCTTCCGTAATACTGCCCCCTGAGCGAATGTATGACTTCTTGACAACCGCATTTTCCGAAAGTCATATCACTTATTTGACCACGGCGGTTATTCCACAGTTTATGATTTGACCGTTAAATGCCTCTTTTTTGACGTATGCTTTCAGCAAAATATCGAATTTTGGTTGTTATTGGAATGTTATGTCACACAGTGACCATTTAACGTCGCTCTGTTGAATGATCCATTATTAGTATCATCGTATTTATTTGGCTGCGTGACTTGACAGAGTCAGTGTGTCCACCACAGAGTCAGTGTGTCCACCACAGAGTCAGTGTGTGCTATACAGCGTTGCTGAGCGGAGATGGCGATTTCGAAGAGCATCCTCGTTGTTTTGCTGCTGTTTGTTTTTGGTGTTGGTAAGTTATTTGTTTTCGATAATTTCACGAAAGTTAGAAACATTTTAATTGAATCAGAAGATTTTCTTCAGGCCACAAATCTTTCACGTAATCTTTGAAGTAAATTTTAAGCGACTGTTTCAATTTTGAAATTAAAATTCAAAATGCAAAAACTATTTTATTCAGGCTTGCTTTCCCCAATGTAAGCACTGAAGCCTTTTTATTAACACAGGTAGCATATAATAGAATAGAGTCGATGCAGAAAACTGAGATTCCTACCCACTAAGATGTAAGATTTTCACTTCCCATGTACTACAACATTCAATTAAGAATTGATGATCTCGCTGACATAGATATGCTCGCGCTCGCACTATCACTATCACAACAGATTATGCTGCTGTACAACTTTGATGTGGAAAATATATCAAAATTACATTAAAACCAGAAAAACTGCAAAATTTAGTAATGGCTCGTGACATAAGTTGTTCATAAAAAGGAACAGCAGCCAAATAATCTGGTTCGAAAGGCTTTAAAATTACACAAAGCTCAAGAAGTGTAGTAATTTTTGTAAGATTATGAATGGTTTTGTTCTCTATCATATGCGGTAATACAGTGAAGAGTGCATGAATACACAAATCTTGTCTTTAGAATTATCTAAATTGGTATAAATTTGTAGCTAACAAAATTTTGAAATTTAACTTGTGGTTGAGACGTAAAGGTTATAGCTATATCCCGAGCTATACCTTTCAAATGTCCCTATGGCTATCTGCAGCACTTCTGTGGTCAATAAACGGCTCAAGGTTAACCATTGCTTCTACCAACACCTTCTTTTTGCTTTTTGGAGGAAAGAGGTGACTTTTTGGTGACAAATTTTAGTGACAAACCATAGAGGTAAGATAAAGAATTCATCGTGATTCTTTCGTAGATAAGGCAGAGCAGAATGAATTCTAACTTACCTTTTCTCATTTTATTTCATGTGAGAACATTGAAAGAACAAGGCAATATTGGGTCCGTCTAAGGTCTGATCTAAGGCTGATTTCCCCCTTTTTCAGAACAATTTCGAGAAAGCTCCTCGAAACCAATGTTCTTACGAACGTTACAGGACTTTCTCTGCAGGAGCCAAGCCATTACACAAACGTAAATGCATTTTAGAAGATAAATGCGTGACACTCTATCTTAAATTGCACACTTTGTAAATTGAGAACCCTTGATCTTGGCAAAGACAGACGTCTTTTTGCTGATGACACAATAATTTTTTTGCAGCAACGTTCTGGAGAGGTGACAGTTATTTGGACAGATACAAGACAAGATATGGGTCAAGAAGTCGTGTCCAAACTCCGGGTAAGTGTAGGATAGGATATATATATATCTAAATATCTGCCTCGTGGAATTTATGTATCTAATTCAGAAGATGAGCGCTAGGCCTTAGACTCAATACGTAGTCCCAGTTATCGCAACAACAAAAACACTTTTTTACACTTTTAATTGAATTGAATTGTCATTGCTCCAACGAAACGATTTTTTATGCTTCTCCGCAGTGACGTATTTCGTGATGTAAAAAAGGAATGGAATGAAAACNTCTTGGCAAAGACAGACGTCTTTTGCTGATGACACAATAATTTTTTGCAGCAACGTTCTGGAGAGGTGACAGTTATTTGGACAGATACAAGACAAGATATGGGTCAAGGAGTCGTGTCCAAACTCCGGGTAAGTGTAGGATAGGATATATATATATATCTAAATACCTGCCTCGTGGAATTTATGTATCTAATTCAGAAGATGAGCGCAAGGCCTTAGACTCAATACGTAGTCCCAGTTATCGCAACAACAAAAACACTTTTTTACACTTTTAATTGAATTGAATTGTCATTGCTCCAACGAAACGACTTTTTATGCTCCTCCGCAGTGGCGTATTTCGTGATGTAAAAAAGGAATGGAATGAAAACATTCGGACGTGTGGAGTTAGTCTAGGTAGGCCTTACAATTCTCGTATATTTTTAGTGTAATTCAAACATGATCAGTTTTTGAATTAGATAAATAAAATCCGCGAGGCAGATATTTAGATAAATCCTTCTTCTTTCGATAATTACTCAATGAGTTCCCTTAAAGAACGCCGGTCAACCAGCATCCTTTGCGGTCACGCTTTGCAGAGAATGTTGTCATATTAAAATGGCCGCCGTAGTCGAAAGGCAACAAGCGAAGCGCGCAAAGGATGCTGGTTGATTGGCGTTCTTTAATAACTTCTTTTCACGTGCACAACAAGATAGTTAGCCATACTGGGTTCAGGACGTCTTTTGTGGCTTTATTTGTTTTGATTTGTTACTTGAGATAATTTCCCTTGTCTGCGATAGGTAATTGAATTGAAATGGCGTGTCAATCAAAGCAACTGTGAATCTATTGTTGCAAAATCTGTCCTTGTTCTGTTCAGCTGTCTACCTCTCTGAAAATGTTATGTTTTATTGCAGCTGAAAAATGTGCAGCAAGAATGAGGAAGTTAAGCTTTTCAACAAGAAGGCTGTTCAGATGTTGTGCCGGCCGCCTCGTTTACAAGCCATCACCAGTTGCTCATTGTTGTGGCAACCAGGCTTACAGCCCTTTGCGACAAATATGCTGTGGTAAAAAGCCTTACTTTAAGAGTGAGAGATTTACTTCATGCTGCGATAACAAGGTAGAAACACTTCTTCAGATTATCATCAAGTTGTTTCTTTATTCTCGTTTCTTTGTGTCAAAAAGTAGCAAAAATAAACAAGTTAAATGGCTTAGTTTTTTGTCGAGGCCGTGCCATTCCCCATTCGGTTCCCCATTCGATCCCCCGTTCGATTCCCCATTGCATTCCCCGTTCCATTCCCCGTTATACATATCGCCAAACAAGATGAAGACGTTCGCACGCAACGTACATGGCTTTGTTTCTAAGTTCGGCCCAAACTTACAAAGTCCATAGTTCAAAGATCCGAGTCCTGCCTGAGTCCTTCTTGAAAGTCATCTTTTGTATTTTATGTAGCCTGCGAGTTGAGGATGCGCATCCCTTGCATTGCCCCCTGTGCCTCCCATCTCTGGTAGCAATCTCTTCGACTTATCAATTATCCTTACCAGCCTGGGTTGTTAATTGTTATAGAAGCGCTAGAGGTTGCACCATGGCAGTTGTAAGTCAAAAGAAGGGGGACACTCTAATATACGGTAGGATTTACAAAATAGGCCGAGAACGTGAACCTTTTGTACCTTCATACGAAGTTCTTTACTCTGGTCTGGCATTTCAACTAAAAACAGCAGATGCTAGATCATGATAACTAATCTTCCCCCGTTTTCTTCGACCGGTCCATCTCAAGAAACAGCACTAAACACATTATGCGATACCTAAATGCTCTGTTATGTTATTTTGCAGCCATATTCTCATAGCAAGCAAGGCTGTTGTGGTAACCAGTTGATCAACAGGACTGAAGAAGGATGTTGCAGAAATATCAAATACAGCAAAGCATTTGCTGCATGCTGTGAAGGAACAGTTGTCCCAAAATATGGCGGGTAAGAAATTCCAATGTTTCTTAAGATTTGGAAAAACTACGAACTAATAAGTAGAAGATTTTTAGCTAAATTTTCCCACAAAGTAAGACGGTGCAACTTTGCAAAGTAAGGTTTGCTAAAAATATCTCAAAGTCTATGCTTTTTCTGCAGCAGAAATGGAATTATGAACAATATTTGGCGCAAATGCATCTTGAAATTAGATCTACAACACTTTTTCCTGCCTGTGTCCCTGTGCCCGGTATTCCTTGTATCTCTGTGACCAAGATAAACTGTGACCTGTAAACGCACAACAACAACCTTCATGGGTGCAGGGATACGGGAAAGAATTAACTGCTGCATGAAGCAACAACTCGCGTTTCTTATTGCCCATGAATTCATGTGCTCTTTTGATGCTCCAATATTTGAATATCTTGCGCTTATGTTTCATTTTCAATTCAACTAAATGTCTTTTATTATTTCAGAAAGGACTGCTGTGGACCTTTCTTGTACTCGAAGGACGAACTTATCTGCTGTGCAGGGTTTCTTCAGCCCCTCCTACCTGGTGCAGAGAATCATACAGTATGCTGCAAGGATCAACCTTTTGACTCCAGATCTCATATTTGCTGTGCAAATCGTGTAAGTGTAACTTTCAATCATTGATATCTTTAAAACCAATACAAAGTCAAGATTATTTGGACAATTTGGATGTCTTCACGTTTCCATTTTTGTAAGCTGATTTCGCGTTCGGTTTTGTTTTCGGCTTCAAACCAATCGCAGGACCAACTCATTGTGATGGGTACCAGAATCCCCAAATAAAGAGAGAAGGGTGGGTGGGTTTTGCCCCATGGGGGTCTTGGCTAAATTTTGGGAAGGAGTGTGCTTCCCACATTATCAAAAGGGCACCGTTGGCTAGACCAGATTTTTGCGATTTGCACCGTTGCTTAGACTATAACGCCGAATTACAGAGAAACGATACATCTAGCAAACTAAAACTTGTAGAAAGTACACCCTTGGCTAGATTGACGGGTTACGTATTGCGACGTACATCTTCTGAGTTACGACTTACAGGTTGCTTCCAGGGGGTTCATATAGCTTCTTTTCTGCGTTATATTTGGTATTTTTCTTCCTTATAGAAATGCAGTGCTTTTAATGGTGGCTTACCCCCTGTGTTTTATGTAAATTATTCACGAGTTCTGTACCGCAATTTTCAAGTTTTGTGTTGTACGCACGATGAATTTTTAATTATAAGCATAAATGTTTAGGTTACAAGAAAGAAAGATCCATCAGATGAGATATGTTGTTTTGGCAAGCCTTACAATCCAAAGAAAAAATTTTGCTGCGAATTTGAACCTCATGATTTTGCACATGGAGCTGGATGCTGCAGGGGAAAGAACAGCAAATTGACCCTTGCTACTTATAAATTGTGAGTAACTTGTTATTTTTCAGTTTTCCACAAACGAAATTTTTATATACTAGAGTTTGTTCCAAACAGACTGCAGGTTGGGCTCAAATTAATTCACAGGGTATAAAATAAGCAGTATTTTTGTAGGGAACTCAGTTCTTTGAATTAAGAACAAGCATAGGCGTATGAACTGGGCGCACAGCGGCACCATGCCCCTCCAAGGTTCTCGAAAGTCCCCTATTTCATGTCTACTTTAATACCAAAGTTCCCTGTTTTTAGCCTTTTAAAAAAGGTTTAAACATGCCTCTTCAGTTCTAAAAAGAGACTCTTCTTATAGTTGTGCCCCAAGTAAGAACTGCTTTCTACGTCCCTGAGAATATGCTTCAAAACTCGAACCACAAAATTTGATCTGCACTTATTGTTTATGAACAGAAAACTGGGGAAATAAAAAAAAAATTGATTTTAAAAGATGTAAAACTTCTTTGAAACATTTCTGTTTAGAACTGGCTTTAAGGGCCTGTTTACATGATCCCGCCTTGCCGCGATATCTCGCCTAGGCGGGATCATGTAAACAGGCCCTAAGCAGTGGCGGAGCCACGGGGGTGTATGGGGGGGTAAATACACCCCCACTTTTCTGAAAATATGGTAATTTAGATTCGGCCAAAAATGACATAAAAAGCATAGGGTAGGGGTAGGTATATATTCAGTTTTCAATCTCGTTTTCTTAGTCACGTACTGCCAAAATGCGATTTGAACTGTCTCACATGCATTTCATCTGTTGTTTTCTCTCTAAATCTTTCTAAAAAGGGCGTATCTCTATGTTCAAAAGGGCGTTTCCCTAAGATCTAAAGGGNATTTTAAAAGATGTAAAACTTCTTTGAAACATTTCTGTTTAGAACTGGCTTTAAGATAGCTGAAAGGGCATTTTACACTCTGGTTTGTTTTGATGAAAACATCTACATTTTAAAAGGAAGTTTAGCTTCTCATTTTACCAAGACCACAGGGAACATGATGCCTTTGGGCTTGGCTAGCCTGCAAGCAAGCAATTTCACATCACTATATGTTTTAAAACGCGTTGACTAACGGAACCATTTGCTAAACATGTTCGTCTGATACTAATCACAGCAAATCTTCTGATAAGATTCGAAAGAGCAGAAATGAGAATGTAAAAATGCCCTGGATTGAAATAGATTGATTGATTGATTGACTGATTGATTGAAATTGGCCAATCAGAGGGCCTACTAAAGTTTTCGCATGGTATTTGATAACGATTTGCTGACAGGCAAAAACATTTAGAAATGGTTTTGAACGTGCCTTTCAATTAAGTATCACACGAAACTTTTCAACGATATTTCTACAACTTTTCTCAAAGGTACAACACGACGACTCAAGTTTGCTGCGTTGGCGAAATCAGCAAGAGAAACTATGGGTCCAAAACATTTTGCTGTGCACGGACACCATACAATGTCGACAAGAGTTTATGCTGTAATAACATCGTGAAACGCAGGCGACCAGGGGATAGCATGTGCTGTGGAAATTTCCCTTTCAATTCGGATAGATATTTGTGTTGTGATGGCAAGCTTCGGGTCAAACGTGGTCGGTATCATCTCTGTTGTTTTGGCAAGACTTACGATAATCGATACTATATGTGTCAAGCAAGAAGAGACGGAGTAATTGGAGGATATGTTCTGCGACGTGGAGGAGGAAGTGGCGCATGAAGTTTTGTCTTGGAAAGTAACTGAAGACATTTATCGCTCAGAACAGTGCAACAACTCACGTTTAAATAAATTAGTTTTCAGAGGAGGAATAAAAATTTGCTACTAGTAAATTTGTTATTTTCACGTTTAGAAAAAGTTATTTGTCATGTTATGTATGTATGTTCGAGTCATAATAATGTTAGACTTGCCCCAAATCTATTTCATGAAGTCCGTCTGACCGATCCCTTTCCTATAGCTCCCGGATCCACTAATCCAACATTCCGCAAAGGAACATTATTTCGCTACGGAAAGTTGGCATGGCGGATCCATGAACGATGAGAAAGGTATCGGTCAGACGGACTTCATGAAATAGACTTGGGGCAAGTCTATAATAATGTACGTAAATGTACAGAGTCTTAATACCGTGATATGACCAACGAGGACCATGAAAAAATTTTCTGTGCATGTCAAACATAAAAACGATCCTTTTTAAAATTTCGGTGCTAAAACCGTATATCACTGCAATCACATGATTCAGCATAAACTCTAATCTAAAGATGCCAAACTAAAAAAATTTACAATACCTCTACTATTCTGCTACTAAGCTAGGCCCAAATCTCGTCAGAGTTTAAACCGAGGCATTGCAAGACTTTTTGGATGGTAATTTATGTAATTAAGTATGCTTTGTCTTATTTTTACTTTGTAACCTTGAAGACTTACTGGGAGCAGAAGTAGAGATAAGAAATTGATATCGTTTGCAATTTAAATTGTAACATTTTAAATCATATTTTAGTAGTATCAAAGAAAGTTCTCTCTCATAAATATTGTTTTGATTTATATATTAACATTAATCTCAATTGTTCTGAGTAAAAACAACTAGCTTGTTTTCAAATTGGCCTTTTTTGTACCGGTGTCCTAAAAAAGTACTCCTGTTTGAAAAATGACTAACAATTGATTACATGGCCGATCTTTAAATTTCTTTTTTGGCACGTAGATCAAAGACCAAATTATTTTCCCAGATAGAGCTGATCTCGTGATTTTTTTAAATTAGCAAATTTAGCTCATTTTATCGCTGCCTGGTTTTGAAGCATACTGCAAAAAGTATCGATGATTACAAGTTTGATGTATATTTTTATATCAAGCTTCTAGTTTGGTCATAAATGTAAACAAGAAATGCAAACTATCATTGTAGTTGTAGGCTTGAAGGATAATGAAAAATCTCATAATGATGGCTGTTAGGCAAGATTTACGATGTTGCTTAAAAAGTATAGCTCAGAATAAGGGTTTTCAACCTGTTATTGTATACCCTTTAAGTAAAGAAAACAAGCATTTATCAATTTTATATATATTTGGATCACTCACAAAAGAGGTCAAAAAGAAAATTTGATAATAGGTTTGATAATCGAGTTTTGGTGACTTTTAAACGGGACTACGGGAGTACTTTTTTATGGGACACCCGGTAATTTCTTCAATTTGTCTCTGGTACTTTGGAAGTTTTCGGAGTTATTGTACGCTGGAAGGTACGCTAAGTTATGGTGCAGTACATTATGGTATGTTGGGAGGAGTTACAACAAAATTGTCGTCACAGGATATCGACCTTGTCCCGGAGTTATGAATTAGTGTAGGATTTCAACAGAGACTAATCTAGACCAGAAAATTGGAAAACCTTCCTCCAGCCAGGCCAGAGAGCTCATAAAAGGGGGGAAAAATGGGCCAAAATTTGAGTTGGTCATTGCTTTGACGCAATATGATTGGACCAATTTGTGGAAGTGTATCAATTTGTCAGCCAATCAAATTTTGCGCCTTTTTCGTGCACCCTGCACCCATAATTTGTCAGAGTCTCACCTTCGTCACATTTCCATTCAATTCAACTAGCAATCCAACTCATTTTCCTAAAGGGATTATTGTTTGGGTTGTTGCCGCCGCAAAAACAGGTAGGAGGAAAAAGCAGGGAAGGAAAATCTTATTGCTGACTCAAGAGGAGAATGCGTCGATAATATTGATAATATTAACTACTGTTAAATAGTTTCCAGATTTTTTATGTGGATTATATAGTCTAGCTGACTGCTTGATTTGGAGGAGAAAAAGGGCTTGGATCTCGAGAGGAAGATCTTTTTTAGCGATGCAAAAAGATTGGCCTACTACATTTTTGAGACAACATTGATCGCAGCAAGCGATACATCTTGAAAGCTAATACTTGGATTGAAGCAGTCTCGATGGTGTCAAGTTGAAGAAAAGAGTGTTGGACGTAAACGTTTCTTCTAATTGGTAACAGAAGAGTAACCAGTTTGATTCATTTCATCAGACAGACATTTGGACAAAATTTAGGCCCAGTAGATTTGAAATATGGATACGACTCCCCATTCTAGAATGAGGCAAAGGCGACATCACCGCACAATAAGGACAGATACTCAAAATGCTGGAAATATCGATGACCCTGGAGGCCCTGGGGGTGTACAAGTGGCTCAACCCAGACAGAAGAAACCATTGAATTTTTCTCAAGCAATGGCTGACTTTAAAACAATGTTTCCTCACATTGATAATGATGTAATTGAAGCTGTTCTGCGAGCAAATGATGGTGTTGTCCAAACAACCATTGATCAGTTGTTGGTCTTGTCAGAAACTACCGCAGAAAAAGAAGAGGCTGATGCAACTGATGGCCTACATTTGCCTAATTACGATGAAAGCCTCCAAGAAGACCCACCCCCTGCCTATTCAGAAATTGAGCATAATATATTGAGTGAATTCCAACAAGAAAGTCAACAATTACAAAACACAAGGCAATCTGAAACTCAAAATGCAGCAGCTACAAGGCAAGAAGCAACGCTAAAGCGTTGGAATCCACCTTTGTTGGGACCGCTACCTGCGGACTTTTTAAGGATTTCTGCAGATGAATCTTCAGACCCGAACCACCAGGCAGTTTCTTCAATATCAAGTCCTTCACCCTTCACAAGTACCTCTGCTTTTGCAAGCCCATCATCATTCTCAAACACATCGTCATCAACAAGTACAGGGACGGCTTATGGTGGTGTGACAGATGGTTGTCTTACTGACAGAGAGCTAGAGCAATATCTAGAAGACGAGAAGCTTGCAATGTTTTTACAAAATGAGGAATTTATGCGCCAGTTGAGACATGATCCAGATTTTCTTATGTCTCTTGAAGAAGGTATATATAAATAAGGTTGATTAACAAATTCTGCAAAAAAGATTGTCTTGGAGGCAGCATAAAGTAAGGTCAGAATCAACCAACCCATCCTTTGCCAACAAAGAGAATCTGTTTACTCTTTGGGCCATGACATTCAAATGAAAACTGTAGTGGGCTCTGCAAGTGGCTAATTCAAATTACTGTAATGTCACGTTCTCATTTATTGTTTTATCTCTATCAGATCTTATAGTGATGATTTAATGTGACCAGTGTTAGATGAAAACAGACAGCAATTTTTTTTGTTAATCAACCCAATTTACAAACAAGTGTCTGTTCTAAATTGGTTTAAATATTTTTAGTAACCTAGAATACTCAAAACACGTTTGGTTAGTATTTAGGTGCGCAGATTCTAACAAGTTTGTCAAAATCAAATTTTAAGATAAGCATAGTCAACTTGATGAAGCAGAACATTCTTAAATTGATTCTCTTTGCCTTCTAGATCACAAAAGATTCATGCAGACAGGACCGTCCGCAAATGATTTAGAACCTGGTGCATCTCAAACACCAAGTGCTTCTGCCTACCATGGTGGAGCCAGACCAAGGCATTCTCCTGCTGTTCATGATGATGCAGCTTTCAATAGAAAATTAAAACATATGGGAAAAAGTATGCAATGCGAACGTTTTGAATTTGCAATTTCTCTAACCTCTTAATTGATCTGAAAGGTGCCTACAGCTCAAAAGGGGCTCTGGCGTTGAAGAAGATATCCTGTTTGTTGTTTCACAATGATGCATGCTGTTTGAAACACTGTAAAATGACAGACTGCAAAGAACTTGGTCTTTGGAAATAAGGGGTGAAAGGTTTAAAGCTCCATAATGGTGTGACATCAAAATCAATAACTAAATCTTTAGTTTTCTTTAGTTTTGTTAAAGGTGACCTGAAACGAAATTTTTTATTTGCAAAAGCCGATAGCCTGGTTGAGCAACGAAGAACGCCGTTTTCAGTTTTTCCATATCATGCTTTGTTCTGGAATTATTCCCCATTTTATGGTTGGAGCTGATGACGTCATTTTGTTTGCAAAAAGCCAAGAAAACAATTGATATTGACAACATTTCTTACAACAAAGCCTGAAAACCCAAGCTTTTGTACTGGACTTTCTTTTCATGAGATATATGATATTTCTGGGCATTTTTTGTCGCACTAACATACTTCAGCAGCAGGTTTAATCGCAAGCATAGTCATTGTCACCAATTTTTCTACTCTCTGCCTATACTTTACTTATAAATATGCAAACAAAATGACGTCATCACTTCAAGACACAAAACAGCGAATATCTCCGAAACGAAATAAAATATCACAAAACTTTAAACGGCATCACCAATCAAACCAGTTTGTCATTTCCTTTTGCGAATAAAAATTTTCGCTTCAGGTCCCCTTTAAGAAAAGTCTCACTTATCAGAAGCTGCTTCAAACCTCAGGGAATGGCGAAAAGTGCACTTCAATTTGAATCTGTGCAGTTCTCATGTATACGCTACTGTCCTCAGAGAGACTATGTAATTAACTGTGCAAGACCTTATTTTGCGAGTTCTGATGATAGTTGATAAAGGGATACCTGTTAGAAACTTTGAATAACGTGACCAACATATTGATGACTTCGAATGTATCATTATTTTCCAGCTACAAAGAAGAAGTTTGGCAGACTGGCAAAGAAATTCTCAAGAAAAAAACAGCCGAAGTTGTATCTTTTCATTGCTTGATTATCTGTTAGGACATTTAATGTAAAAAGTGTATTTGTGATACAAAATTTAAAGATTGATTTGGAAAGGGAAACTACAATAAAACGTACTGAATGTGAAAGGATTTTTCATCTGACACTCATCAGAGTACGGAAACATCAGTGGTTTTTAGACAGTGTGAAAATCTTGTTGTCACTGTAAAATTCATCGAGCTATTATTCAGATAAAAGTAGGTTTCGCAAGCTGCAGGCATTTGGAATATTACTTATGTATGATTTATGTTTAAAAATAATTTATTGTATGATGGTCCATTATTATCATCCTTAACTATTTAAAAGTGTGGGTGTCCCATATGGTGCATCAACAGCTAATTTATTGGAAGAAGAATGTAGCGACGAAGATGATACAAAAAATGGCCTAGGTAAGGGGATATTTGTTACTATTTCATGCCCTTGATCTAACTCAGTACCAGATATCAAAATATTTTAATAAACTATACTCATTTTTAGAATTATTCCACAAATCCAGTGAATCAAGAAGTCCATGTAGAATTGTATGATAACCGTTAATGTCAAGCATTGAGGTATATTATTGAATCGGAGATCAAACTTAGCAAGCTTTGAATGCTGGGTTACTTCTTTGTGATGCTGACTTCAGGTGCGCAACTAGGATTTTTTAAGGGCAGGGGTTGTATGGTAGAAATGAGGCATCTACACACTCATCAGCACTATGAGTATATTTCAACATGCTTGCTTTCCTTTGTTATTTGCCGAAAAGGGCAGGGGTTGAAACCCCCACAACCCCCTTCCCCCTTAGATGCACCCATGGACTTACCGTAACTTATTTCATTGAAAACGAGCAGATTAAAAAATATTGAAAATATGAACAATACAATTACATTCGTGAAATTCTTACCTCATGTTTGGTGATTTGCTAAACTTGTATATATGATTTTTGCATGACCATTTGTATAATCTTCTTGTATCATCTTTTCCAGAAGGCATCAATGAAATTGAGCAGGAAGAAGTTGATGACAGAAAGACTGTAGAACCTGCAAGTAGAGAAGCGGTATTCTTTCAAACTTCCTTTATGTATTTTTTCTAGCCTTTTCGATGTTCTAGGGCTAAAGAATGATGAAATATGTTGATTCTGTAGTCATCTCTTCAATCGTTCACAAACAAATTTAAATTGTGATATATTTGATTTGTTTACTTTACAGACTGGAAGACGTCTGCCTACACTTCCTCCTCGGAAAGGCACAAACGATGAACCAATTGTGTTCTATAGCGAAGACAATGAATTTGATTATAAACTCGAATAGCAAGAAGCACGTCGTATAATTTGGATTGCATTACATCATAATATGCACAGTAGATCAGCAGCGTTTGACAAATAGAAGCAAGGATAAGATTTACACGCACGCTACAATTTACGAGGGAATTGTGGCTAAAGAGAGTATGAATACGTGGCAGTATCACTACATATATCCACTTATAAGAATAACTGTGAAAGCTTTTCTTCAGCTATAAAGACGATATAGAAATGTCTGTATTGTAGGTTCAAGGGATTACGAAGCTATGTACTAGATATTGTTGCGCTAGTTGACTATGGTTAGAAGAATAACTTGTATTAGTAGGAATTGAATTTTGGCAATAATTGCTAATCCTTTAGACGAGATATGAGGTCAATATAGAAGATATATGTTTAGGTCAACCTGGTTCCGAGGGCCAGTTTCCTACGTCAATACCCAAAAAGGCTGCCATGCTGGATTTCAACAGCCTCTTTTTGGGTCATGGGAACGAGGTTGTGTTTAAGTTACTAAAGTATTGTTTCCTATACGCTACATTTTACTTATTATTCGCCAAGACCAAACCATCTTAAGGGTCTTAATCTTTTTCCTTTGAAAAATTAACATTTAAAACGAGCGAGTTTTACTTTGGAGGCCTAGATTTGAAGTACAGGATGACAGAAATAGGATTTATATCTTGTGCAAATGGAAAGGATAACTTCCTAATCTCTCGAGGGAAGCAAATTCGCACGAAATAGAGGCATGTATTGAAGCCGATTTTCTGAAATAAAAGAAACAGTGCATTGCAGTTGCCATCATAGGCGTAGGAGCCATGGGGGCTGGGGGGCGGCAGCTCCCCCAAAGTTGGAAAAAATTACCAAAATCGGCCTTTTTCGGGCAAAAATCCACCCTAAGTCGGGCAAAAAATTTGGTAAACAATAGAAATTTTATCAGGCAGCCCCCCCAGATTTGATCTTCCCCTACGCTTATGGTTGCCATCATGGTGTTGTAAACCCCCTCTTATCTTTTACCATCGATACGTGTTGGTTCCTTGATAAAGAACACAGCTCACGTATAGATTCTAGCGTATACCCAGAATATTTATCACAGATCTGCACAACTTATCTTGAAATAATATTAATGCCTAGTGTGCATCTGCTGGCATCTCCTTTTATAAGAAACGCAGGACCGGGTTTGGTAGCAAGTTTTTAGCAAAAGATCTCAAAACAATTATTTACGGAATTTGCACTCAAAACTGTCGAAACATTTGTCAATACTGTTACAGTGTCAAAACATTTGTCAGTGCCCCAGGGAAATCACAAAAGGTTCTTTGGTTTTTTAATCCAGGTGGTGCGGTTTTTTAACTTTTGAAAAGTTGATCGTAAAGTTTCTTATAAGCGGTTTCTTATAAATAAGAATGCTTGTAATGGACAGAGTCAATTCAGAAATGGGACAAAGTACGTATCGTAGCCGCTCTTCGAAATAGTACTTAGATTTTAAGTTAGATACTATAGGCCTAGTCGTAAATAGTTAGCTCAGGGATAGAGCAATTATAGGGATTATACAGTAGCTCATTGTTTGTAAAGAATGTAATCCTATGCGGTATGCTGCACAGCTTTCAAATCTAGGGGTAGAGGGGTACAGGAGATGCAACCCTATTAGATATATTAATGATAATTAGTTTTTAATATTGTATTTGATATTTGTAAATATTTGTATCATCGTACATATATGTAATTATTTCCTTTTTCATTGTTGCTATGNAAGCAAATTCGCACGAAATCGAGGCATCTATTAAAGCTGATTTTCTGAAATAAAAGAAGCAGTGCATTGCAGTTGCCGTCATGTAAACTCCCTCTTATCTTGTACCATCGATACGTGTTGGTTCCTTGATAAAGAACACAGCTCACGTATAGATTGTAACTTATACCCAGAATATTTATCACAGATCTGCACAACTTATCTTGAAGTAATATTAATGCCTAGTGTGCATCTGCAGGCATCTTTTTTATAGGAAACATAGGTCCGGGATTGGTAGCAAGTTTGTCGCAAAAGATCTCAAAACAAGTATTTACAGAATTTGCACTCAAAACTGTCGAAACATTTGTCAATACTGTACAGTGTCAAAACATTTGTCAGTGCCCCAGGGAAATCACAAAAGGTTCTTTGGTTTTTTAATCCAGGTGGTGCGGTTTTTTAACTTTTGAAAAGTTGATCGTAAAGTTTCTTATAAGCGGTTTCTTATAAAAAAGAATGCTTGTAATGGACAGAGTCAATTCAGAAATGGGACAAAGTACGTATAGTAGTCGCTCTTCGAAATAGTACTTAGATTTTAAGTTAGATACTATAGGCCTAGTCGTAAATAGTTAGCTCAGGGATAGAGCAATTATAGGTATTATACAGTAGCTCATTGTTTGTAAAAGTAATCCTATGCGGTATGCTGCACAGCATTGAAATCTAGGGGTAGAGGGGTACAGGAGATGCAACCCTATTAGATATATTAATGATAATTAGTTTTTAATATTGTATTTGATATTTGTAAATATTTGTATCATCGTACATATATGTAATTATTTCCTTTTTCATTGTTGCTATGAAATCCATAGTAGTTTAGTGTGATATTTAAAGGCAAACACTATTCATGTATCGAGGTTCTTATCATACACGTGATCATTTTTCTGGGCAACTTTTACTTTCTTTCTGGTTCAAAAAGATATATGAGTACTTTATTGTGTGACGAGAATTCAGTTTAAGAACAGAATAAAGTCCCTCAATACAACCGTCCTCCTGGCAGAAAAATTGATTGTGAACTTTTGTGCATGGGCATTGTGGACACGATTTTTGAGGATCGTGTCCACAATAAATGTGCCTAAATGAATAGATGTCTGTCCGTACCTTGGTTGCATTAATTTCTATCTTTACTCGCCTGGTTCACTGTTTGGCTTTGCTTGCTGTCGTTTGTTGTGGCCTAAGTTTCAAACGGTTACCGCGTTTCGAAAGTTACTGCCTGAGAACTAATTCCCAGGACGACGAAGCCTTTACCGCGGCCTTTACCACATTACGGTGGAAACGAACCACACAAATCATGTCCACAATACCCATGCTCCAAGTTTAATACCAGTTGTTAGTTTGGGTTCAATCTATACTCACGTTTTCTAGCAAAAACAATGTTTCGCAGGCAGTTCGAGTGAGTTAGTCACGCATGTTTGAAGCTATCCGTTGCGGTCTATTTTGTTTATATTTGCTGCTTGACTAATTGG
>REGM01000063.1:302551-322373 GCA_004194415.1 Aurelia aurita
TTTACTTCTTTCTGGTTCAAAAAGATATATGAGTACTTTATTGTGTGACGAGAATTCAGTTTAAGAACAGAATAAAGTCCCTCAATACAACCGTCCTCCTGGCAGAAAAATTGATTGTGAACTTTTGTGCATGGGCATTGTGGACACGATTTTTGAGGATCGTGTCCACAATAAATGTGCCTAAATGAATAGATGTCTGTCCGTACCTTGGTTGCATTAATTTCTATCTTTACTCGCCTGGTTCACTGTTTGGCTTTGCTTGCTGTCGTTTGTTGTGGCCTAAGTTTCAAACGGTTACCGCGTTTCGAAAGTTACTGCCTGAGAACTAATTCCCAGGACGACGAAGCCTTTACCGCGGCCTTTACCACATTACGGTGGAAACGAACCACACAAATCATGTCCACAATACCCATGCTCCAAGTTTAATACCAGTTGTTAGTTTGGGTTCAATCTATACTCACGTTTTCTAGCAAAAACAATGTTTCGCAGGCAGTTCGAGTGAGTTAGTCACGCATGTTTGAAGCTATCCGTTGCGGTCTATTTTGTTTATATTTGCTGCTTGACTAATTGGCCGTGCAAAGCCTTTGTTTGCAATTGCTAGGCACGTTCTACTGGCTTATCAATCAAAAAGCAACCGATGCTACTGCTACACTAGACTGATTTTTTATTTTCTCTCATATGAGCGACAACCATCCAATTCAATGAGCGATACTGAGACTTGTGTAACGAATCTACTGATACACAGCAACTACAAAATTGTTTTTCTCAACTGGAAATTCTTCGCATTGGTGAAGGTGCGTTTTTTAGCGCCAAGCGCTGGGATCGCAGAAGTAGAGAAGTCCTAATCGAGTCAGCGACCCCTTGTCATGACGCTCAAATGGTGGGGCTCTACCTGGGATCGAACCATGTCCGCCTGACTGTTCTGGCTGCAAAGTCAGAGGATTACACCCCTGCGCCACAACACCTCCATTAAAATAAAAAAATTCATTGTGCACAAAGCCAGAAAGGTAGCCAATCAGACAAGGGCGAATTTTGTGAATCAAAAGATTCAGGTTTCAGAGAGACAAAGCGATTTCCCTTTTTGATAAATAATTTTCACACCTGAGTGCACTCAATCAAATGGACCATTCCGCAGTCGAATGCGCTGTTCGCGTTGTATCTCGGTATCATCGCATAGGCGTTTCGAATTCGAATCAGCGACCCGCGCCTTCGACTGCGGAATGGTCTGATAAACAGAAACAGCACACCAACCAAATCTTTGCTGGCTGCCAGCGCACGCGGAAATCATCCAATTTCACTCTAATCAGCCAATGACTTCGCTGCTTTTCATCAACAAATGCACACCTGAGAAAAAATTGACCGCTCGAAAAGAAATTTTAGAGTACCCTCACGAAAAGTGAAATGGCCGCTAAGCTACGGCAGTTATTTGAATTTTTTTTATAAATCGATAGCAGGTATGCCCCTCCGGAGTTCTCTTCATGTTAGGAAAAATATCGCGTTTGGGGACCAATTTACATGCGTTTTCCGGTCGACCGATATTCATGTTTGTAAAAACATCAACAAAAATCGATAGAACTGAGATATGACGATACAAAATTCAAGACGCACGTAAAATGCAATAAGGAATACCACTGACATACCCATTAATCAACCGATTCAGAAATTGATGATGTTGAGTATAATAATGAACATAAACCTTGTTCTGATGCCGAGGGCTAAGGCCTAGGCCATACGAACACCATTCCCCACAACCAGCGATGCTCAAACGCTTCAAATTCGTATTTCATTGAGGGAATAAAGAGAAGGAACCTACCAGTGCCAAGATGAGTACTTCTTCTTTCTATTGCTTGAGGATGACTTCATTTTGACACTGAAAACGTGTTCTTTAAAAGCCAAAATGTTCTTCGCATTTCACCACAGCAATCTCGCAGCTCCTTCTTCGGCTCGGCAATCGATGCACTGATCTCAAAAGTGATTTGATGGCGGCGGCAAACGAGAGGCTACATTTGAGATCGAGGTTGAGATATTAGTGTCGTATTGGTGAGATTTTGTCTTTTTGAATACTTCAATCTGATTGATCGTGCACGTTTTCTTGCAATTCTTGTCGGATTTTCAGATAGTTTGATTATCAGTCCCAGTTGAAGCGGAATGCCATCATTTAATTTAATAAACGAAGAGGAATATGGGACTGAGAAAGTCAGTCTAATTTGATACCACAACACACTCAAACGGTTCATCCACTTTCAAATTTCTTCCCTGATTTGTCAAACAGCAGCAAGGTCTAGTGCGCCCATAAAGCTCATGCGAAAACAATTCCAAAGGAGAAACCGAAGAAATGTGAAAACAATCCCTAAGTTCTCGAGTAGAAACGCAGAGTTTATCAATATTTAAGCTCCGGTCAAACGAGGAAACGTTATTCTGCCAAACATTTCATTTTTCATTTTTCATTTTCAATTTTTTAGGCATGGTAGCCCCTCAGTTAGAGAAAAACTGATTTACAGGGGGCCATGCAATAAAAATACTAAAACTAAACTAAGGTATTACAATCTAATTAAAATAATATCAATAAAAGTAAAATTAAAAGAGTTCATTGCATAAAGCATCTTTACTTATGCTTTGTGGGATTTCATCAACCCTTCCCGGAATTTCTTTAGAGTAGGTGCTCCTTTTAATTCATCATTTAACCCATTCCAGAGACTGGCCCCTCTGAATGAAAAACATCTCTGACCAGCTGATGTCCTTAACATTGGAGTCCTAAGGTTTATATTAGAATTCCTCAGTACGCGAGAGGTTGTTTCGTTCACTCTATTGAACATGTCGCTCATATAGGACGGCGCATCACCGTTTAGGGATTTGAAAACCATTTTTAGTGTCTCAAAATCAATCAATTCCCTAACCGTGGGCCATCCTAGGGCACGAAAGAGTGGCAAGGCTGACTGGTCATATCGACTGCCGGTAACTATTCTGGCAGCACGATTTTGTAGCTTTTGGAGTTTATTAAGAGAGGTCTCACCAACATTCCCCCAAACAGGGCAGCAATATCTAAAGTAAGGTTCCACGAGGCTTTTGTACATCTGTTTAACAGTGGATGCAGGCACGTACCTTTTAGCGTATCTTAATATGCCAATACCTCTGGAAATCTTACTTGTTAATGAGGCCAATTGCGAAGACCATTTTAATTGCTGATCTACTTGAACTCCTAGGTACTTAGTATCCTCAGCCATTTTAATATCGTCCTCCCCGATTTTAAACTGAGGTTTAACTGAGCCAGGTGAAGTAAGTTTTTTCAGTTTACCTGGGCGTCCGATAATCATGCCTTCAGTTTTTGCAACATTTAATGATAGCTTGTTTCCTTGTAGCCACAATTTCAAAGCAGCTAAATCAGCGTTAATAGCGTCATTGATCTCAGAAACAGAATTAGATGCAAAATAGATACTAGTATCATCGGCATACATAGATACATGGGAATGCTTCAAGCATTTTGGTAAATCATTAATGTAGACCAAAAAGAGGAGGGGCCCAAGACAGGATCCCTGAGGAACTCCGCAATCTATAGGCTCGGTACTAGATATTTGTCCGTTAACCCTACAAAATTGCCTCCTGTCGGCAAGGTAGGAATGAAACCATTTAAATTCCTTCCCTTTAACACCATAGAATTTGAGTTTACTCAATAGAATCTCGTGATCAACTGTGTCGAAGGCTTTCTTGAGATCAATATAGACAGCTGCCGTATATAAGCCCTTATCGATATTAAGGTACCAATCATTCGTGCACCTGAGCAGACTCGTAAGGGTTGAATAGAGTGATCGAAAACCTGACTGATCCGAAAATATTAGTTTGTTGTCGTTGAAATAGGAATACAACTGGTCAAAGACTAATTTTTCAAACAGACGTGAAACGACGGGGAGTACTGAAATCGGTCTATAATTAGACTTATTATCAGTGGACCCTTGTTTGAAGATAGGCGCAACTCGTGCAGTCTTCCATTTGTCAGGAAAGCGTCCAACAGACAGGGACCAGTTGAACAGCAGTACAAGGGAGGGCGCCAAAATTTCAATGCCAGTTTTTAAGAAAAAGCTGGAGATCATATCAGTACCAAACCCATTGGATGTTTTGATTTTCGAAAAAGCTTTGAAAACTTTCGCCTTGTCGAGGGGGGAGAACGAAAACGAAGATGAAACAATTTTATCACCAAAATCTCCATTAAGAAGAGGATTTTTTGTCGCCGGTATCTTGTCACTGAGATCTTTTCCAATGTTGCAAAAAAAGTGATTCATAGTTTCCGCTATATCTTCCGGATTTGAAATCACTTTCTCGTCCTCTTTAATAGAGAGGATGTTAGTGGTTTTAGACCTCTTATTTATCAGCTGATTAACAGTTTTCCAAGTTTCCTTTATGTCCCCCTCACAGGATTCTAGCTTATTGGAAAAATAATCCCTTTTTATTTTGCGGTTCAAATTGTTAGCTTTACAACGGACTTGCTTGTATGCGCTCATTAGTATCTCAGATTTCATTTTTACTGCCTTAACCTTCAGTTTATCTCTCGTTCTGAAGAGCTGTTTCAGGGATGGAGTAATCCAAGGACAAAAGCGTTCCGTTACCCTTCGTTCTCTAATTGGCGCATGCTTTTCGATTACGAGAGAAACCAGTTCAGACCATTTATTGACTGCATCGTCAACACTATCAGCATTATTCACTACACTTAGCCAGTCGTACGACGCAAGGTCTTGGAGAAAAAGATCCTTGTCAAAATTTTTCATTTGTCTCGATCTGATCTTCTTGTGTTTAGCTTTGACGGAACCTCGAAACTTTCGCGTCACATATACCAAATTGTGATCACTAATAGAACATTTAATTACACCGGATTCTACCACATTCGAGGGGTTACTGACGGCGATGTGATCTATTATAGTTGCGGTATCCGTCGTCTCACGAGTAGGCTCGGATATAAGCTGTTTCAGGCCAAACGAGTTGTAAAACTCAAGGATACGTTTAGTATTATTAGGCAAGTCAGAGGACAAAGAGACGTCACTAGCAGGAGCAACATCACAGTTGGTGTCTCCCAATAGGATAATCTCCTTACCCTCAGACTCGAGGAATCTAAAAACTGCTTCTAATTTATCAAACGAGTCCACAGGGTCCGAGGGTGGCCGATACCAAGTAACTACAAAGAAGGGCTTGGCTCGGATAGGCTTCACCTCAACACACCTTAACTCCAAACTAGAAAGAGGAATATCTTCACGAGGGTTAAATACAAAATTATCTTGTATATAGAATCCTACTCCGCCTCCGTGGCGGTTGCGGTCAAGCCCATCAAAGCGATACCCTTCGATATCTAAAAGTTCCCGTGGGTAATCTGGGTCTACTTTTGTTTCGTTGAGGGCAAGCAAATGGATCCCTTTTTCATGAAGAAGCATTTTAATTTCCTCGTGATGGGCGGGCAGACTATTTACATTTAGCGATGCTATCACCATGCCCTTTCGAAATCCCAGCCTCAGACCAGCTGGCGAACCTTCCATTTGCACCTTAGCATTGGGCAAATCAGAATTGATTTCTAACTGCGAGGGCCTGGCAATGGCATCACTAGAGTTACGATGTATACAGTGATTACTAAGTCACAGGGTAGTAGGCCTAGTGGCCTTAAGTAAATTATTTGCAAAAATGCTTACGCCTGCTTTATTGAGATGGACTTTACTTCTGTTCAAGTGATTAGAAGCGTCAATGTTCGAATGTTCACAATATTTCAACTTATGTTCCATGCATAAATCTCTAAGGATGTAATTGACTCTTACCCTCTTTGGTTCGTATCTATCATATCTAGGCACGAGACCGGACACGACAACGTCTATGTGATGACTTTCTATACGTTTAGCGAGGTCTATGATATCTTGNCTCCAAGAAAGCTAGGTGGAAACGAGAAAATATAGTTTATGATGATCAAATGTTGAATTACTCACCCAGAAACTTTGAGTCTTTTGAACATTCTAGAAAAAAACCAAACGGTATCGGTAAACAGATTTAAGATACAAATAATTTGGCAACGTTTCCCTCGTAAAGAGAAAATTTTTCACGATTATATCAAAAAAATTCGACAATTCAAGAGCGAATTTACCGTAGCATTTCAAACTTAATCGACAACAGATAAAAGCCCCACGCGGAAGGGGTCTGGGTATTCTATTACTAGCCTATTGTATTTGATGATTTCGACACGTGCGTGGATATTGTTTAGTTAGAGGAACAATAGCGTGCGTAAGAGTTTTCTTTGTCCTATTCATAGATTACCTCCACTCAGCTCCGTTCATCCACTTACACGTTTCAACAATTATTTTCGCCACCAATTGTCAATAACTGTTAAAATAAAACTTACCCTTGATCCCATGAAAAATGGAATCACCGTTACTCGAATATTTTCCGTTGTTTCACGATGAACATCAGACAGCTCTAGCCATTTGTGATTTTTGCCATGCCAGTTTCTTAAAGCTTCACTTGCACCAAATGAAGGCACTGAAAAATTAATCGAGATCAGTCTAATATTCCACTGCAAACACGTAATCTTGTCAGTAAAATGGGAACAACTAAGCAAACATGATAATTTTAATAAGATATCTCAGCAATCACTGAGCATCAGAAGAAAAAACTCAAGCGTACAGCATCACTTTTGTGGGCATGTGAGCATCCACTTTTGACAGACCATAATAAAGCGTACACTGCGCCAAGCTGTGATGATTTCATCGTTAGTCAATATACCAAAATATCCTTAGCTATTTTTGTCAACCTTTCTGCAGCCTACTTCCCGATTTATAAATGATTTATCGAAAATCCGATTGATTAACAATCGTAATTTCTAAGAAAAAGCTTGATTTTTGATGGCACACTTTCAAAACCTAACTTAGGACCTTAGCTATTCAGCAAAACAGTTACCAATTTTTCAGGACGATGAGCACCTAACAATGAAATTGCCTTAAAACAACTTTATAGCCTTCCATGTTTCCATTCTTATTAGGCAGTTTAATGCTGCCAATATGAGAAGAAAACACTTAGCAAATAAGTAGCTAAGCTTTGTACCTCTGTCAGGATCATGTATCAGAAATCTCTCAAATAACTCGTGTTGGATTGGTTGATCATCTGTTGTTGTGTAAGGTAGAATATCTTCGTGGTTTACATAGTCAAGTCCTGGAAACGAGACAATTCAATAGATAAAACAAACTAAATAGCACAGATTCAAGAACCAAGTCCAGACCAACAATTTTTGGGCACAACACCATTTTTGTTCAATACGATTACCAAAGAACTCAGCTCAGCGTCCAACAGTTTTTATTTCATGAATTCATGATTTGAAAACAAAAGATTGACAACTCGTTTTTTCTAGAACTCTTTTATTTTGTGCAGTGAAGAACTTTGATGTGTTGGGGACTATCAGAATGACCTCAAAAACCAATTTCATTTCAATAAACTCAACTACGTGCATAGAAGAATCATTTGTATCAAAATACAACAATACGATGAAAGCAAAAACTTGAATGTTTGTCCCCACATACCAGGTATAGCGTACAAAGAAGTGTCTTTTTGATTTCCAAGAAAAGTGACTGCTTCTGGCTGAGCTCTCTTTATAAAGGAAGAAAAATATTTAAGATCATAGTAAAGTCTTTTAAAAATTCACTGCTATTGTCTCCAAGGTTGCTCAAAATTTTTTTTTGCTGAAGACTCATGATGGGGTTATTTTCTATCTTTAGGACTGACACTATCTATATCTTTTTACACTTTCCTCTAAACCAATGGCAGTAAATCCAACAATCAATATGCAATTTATAGTACAGACATTGTGCACATTAACATGACAAGAACTCTTACGAATTGTCAAGAATTCTTCACATTATGATAAGGGTTCTTGATCCATATGAAAGACTGTAAATCTTTTTAAACAAGAATTCTTAAGAAACAAAAAATATTCTGAAGAATTCTTAACATTCTTGGGAATTCTTAGGCAGGAGAACAATGTTAATGTGCGCAAGGCCTGTACTGTAACTTTAGGATCTAGGAGTATATTATCTAGAAGAAACAAGGAGCATGTTATCAAGCTTAAAAAATTTAAATTTGTTTTTGAAGGAATTATGAAAAGCAACTTAAATATGAGGTTTTGAAAGAACCTATTTTTTTAGTATATATATTTAGAAATAGCACTTACAATGTATGGGCAGTCTCTTTGATCAATTAGGGACTGGTAGTAAATTGCTGTCTCTCCTTTTAATTCACGTCCCACAGGTGAGGATAACTCATCATCACTATCTGTGCTTCCATCAATGGTTGCTGGTCCAGATAAAACTTCATCATTGTTGTCACTAAAAATTGCAAAAAATTAAATGTGACAATTAAAGTAAAGACGAGTCTTAAAAATTCTAATTGTCAAGCATTCAGAGTTGCAAAAGTTCAAGCAACAAGTGCTCTTATTACTAAATTACAAAAAAATTAAATTCAATCAAAATATAGGGTGGGTGCGAGTTTCCAAGAGAAATGAGTATCAGGCCTGGCCGTTTGAGGCGGGCGATCGCCCGCGCCCGCCTTCGTGCTCGCCTCGGGTGGCCGAGGCAAGCTACTCATCACTCGCCTCCACGTCAGTTCAAAAGGAAACTGCTCGCCTTGGGCTTTCATTCATTACTAAAATTTTGACAGGAAATTAATCCCCTTATTATTTTGACCTTAATTAAATTTCCCCACCTTTTAATCTCCTCTTTAACACTCAGGAAGTCATCTACTCCCGTAAATTGTTAACTACTTAACTAGTCAGGCGAAAAACAAATGAACACTTTAAATAGCTACTGGGGCACATATGTTTTGAATGGCTTCATTTACACCAGACTGTTCTTTCGAACGCCAATTGAAAAAGTCTTTGCGATAAAGTTGCCCTCACAGAATCGATAATATCATTTCAACATGGGGCGAGCAATAAAAAAGGATCTGACTGTTACGCTAAAGAGTTTCAAAAAGTATGACAACAGGGCTGCTCTTGGAACTAACATTGAGGAGATTAAAGGGAAAGATTCTACTCTGTATTTAATACTTCATCTTATATTTACTATATTTAGTTCTGTTCACAACCTCGTTAGTGAAAGTGCCGTTGATTTACGACTATATACAACTATCGTTTCATTTCTGCTGGAGAATGGCCTTCTTGTTTTGAAAAGTTAGCTGTTTAAAGACCAATATTACATTCCCCCTTTATCCATATACTTTTCTTTAACGATTTTGGGTATACTGAAAATCGCCCGCCTGACTATACCGAGGAGAGCGATGTACCGCTCGCCTGCTAAAATGCTCACGGCCAGGCCTGGAGTATATATATTTTGATTCCCATGGATTTCACCATATATTGAAGCTCCTACAACGTAAGGTTAACCAAAATTTTCCAGGTGGTAAAACTATTAAATTTCTGCACAAAAAATTAAGGGGCCCAAGTTTGTTCCACAAAAGATTATTGTTTTATTCCAATGGCATGTGGGCCGAAAGATTACAAAAATTATGTAGGTGTTCAATTAATTTTCCGTTAAGCTATTGATTTCAAATAATGAGTAGATCCTTACGTGTCATCAATTGCTTGACTCTGCAGATCTCTGTCATATAACTTGGCTACCCAAGGAAATAGGATAACCCCTCTGTATCCAAATACTCTATGCAGAAAGAGCTGGAATGAGAAAAAAGAAATTGAATTCAGAGAAATTGAAATCTGGCTCTAGCTATTTTCATCAATTATTTATATTCAAGTCAAAATATCTGAATTAATAATGTCTGCATCCCCAAAATGGGCTTACGTTGGTTAGCAACTATCACCCACAATCATTATGCATAACTAATCAGCTATTTTATCAAATTGTCTCTTTGTTTGAGACTCTTCATTGCTATCGTAATGCAAGTTTTGTGCATATACTTTTCACATCAAAGTTTCATATCTAGTATTTTTTGGGAAATACCATACATATGGAAAACTCCTCACCTCATCACCTTTTTTCACTCATTGCTAACCATATTTAGAATTTGCTCACTGACAAATTATCAAAGCAAGACATTTGGCACTTTGAATACTGCACACAACAGCAAAGCTGGACTTGCCCAAGTCGTTTTGTAAGAAAGAAAGAGACAACTTGTTCCTAACAGCTCACAGCTGGATAGCCGGCCGCTTTTTGGGCCGGCAGGCAGCACGTTAGATCACAATTTTTGACAAATAGTAGAGAAGATAGTGATTTTCTCAAAAAGAAAATAACGGGGGCCAAACTTAAAATTGAAACAGAAATATCTACCATAAACTTCGCGACGCACCTGTGTATACAGTAGAAGTATAAGAACAAGTAACCCCCTGGTTTTGGATCTCTTGCAGTAGGGTCCTATTACAAATTTCTGGTTAAGTGAGGTCAGGCACAGCCATGAATAATTAATGAGGAGCTGTTAGGAACAAGTTGTCTCTTTCTTTCTTACAAGACGACTTGGGCAAGTCCACAGCAAAGCATACACTGAGCCCAGATTGCAAGGTTTGCAGAGTGCATTAAAGATATAACTTCTTCATTAATATCACTTGCATGGGTGCATTTGGGTCATTTATTGGCCTCCTTTTTCTTTTGCTGTTTCATGAGAATCGATCATGGCTGAAAAGCGGAGCAGAGAAACACAAAGAAAATTTTCCAATCTAATCTGGCATTCAACCGTTTTCTTAAGGCTTTGTAACATAGGTATAAACCTCTGACTTTGCAGTCAGATCAGTCATATGGATGGGTTCGAGCTCCGCCAACACCCCTAATAGCATCATGACAAGGGGGTCACAGACTTGATTGGGACTCCTCCATTTTACAAAATCCCAGTGCTTGTTGCTAAAAACCACAACTTCACCTTCTCTACTTATTATCATTGTCTTCTTCCCATTGGGAAATTAAAATGGATGCCAACTATAATTCACTCCATACCTGACCAGCTTCATATTTCCCTTGTGTTTTTGGTCTCTCAAAACGACCAACTTCAGAAAGCCTGAAAGAAAGAGATGATTGATCCACGTTATAGGCTATGACTTTGCAACAGTTAAGAGTCAGAGTAGCTTAATCATCCTTCATTCAATCATTCTCAATTATCTTGGTTGGGCATGGCCAAACTTGCCTGCCTTGTTTTTAGTTTATGCTTGCTCACAGGTAAAACTGTTAAGTAATACGACGCGAAATATGCTATGTAATATGTCGAATAATATGATGCCCAGGTGTAATTTTCGTAAGTTTTATGACATTCATTTGATATTTCGCTCTTATAATCTTTAATATTAGAAAGCACAAAAGGGATATAAGCATAAAGATATCATACCGAGTGCTGAAACATCGCAAAATGTGGACTGTTGGGAGCACAAACAAGATCTTTCTAGAGTTGTTCAGCGCCATTTTGGTTTTGAATTGACGCAAACCAACAATTCAACTCAATAATTTTAGCATTTCACCTCTTTTCCGCTAAAGCCTCGTATCCAATCAAAAAATCTGTTAATAAAGTTAAAAAAGTGCTGGTAAATTGGTAAATGGGTGCGCGGTGCACGGCTTTGATGAAAGTATCGTTTTCCCACTTAGTTTGCAATGGGCCAGTCAGATATTCAGAGTAATCGGGGATTCAAATTTGATTCAAAATATTCTTTTCAGTGATTGGCAGCATACTACAATTCTTGGCATAAGTTGAGGGAATTGCGTAGAGGTAAGAGCAGGCCTGCCATAGACTTTTTAGCTGTTTTAAAAAAGAGTCTGAATCGAACGATATTTTCACACATTTTGTAGAATTTTTGAATGTGCCCAGAAGTGATGGAAGCAACCTCGTTCCCAGGGTGTTCTTACGTCATACGCTAATCACGAAGCCGAATGAACACCCTGGTACTGGTACACATAGCACAAATTCCCCCAAAATAAGGGCGGATTAGCAGCCATTATGGATTTGCAGTTGGCAGGGTAACGCTCATTATGCGACATCGATTCCAAACAACAAAGTAACATTGTAGTGGCTGTTGCTTAGTGACTAGATTATATTGTTGTTATTCGAAGAATTAGTAAGTTTTCAAGAAATAGTTTGAGTTATCTATTGTTTAAGAATAGCCAATGAAATTGCAGAACGGCCCCTTGTATCCCAGAGTAGAGGTAGAGCTTCGTTTTGTCAAATTTTAATTACTGCCCTCTGGTCTGGCATTTTCCTCTGAAAAGTCAGTGAAAAAAATTGAGAACTGAGATTGAGATCCACGAACGAGCTCTTAGATTTCTCTACAATGACTCTACAAGCTCTTATGACGACTTACTTTCTAAAGCTGAGAAATGCACGATGAGAATCAGCCGTCTCAGAACTCTTTGCATTGAACTGTCTCAAAATTAAATTCTCCTTTCATGCCGGATATTTTCAAACTAAAACAAACAACAAGGTCAGCTAGGAACCCAAATGAATTAATTCACCATAGACCAAACCAAGTTACTTTCGGTTCAAAGAGTCTCCTATCGCTAGGACAACAAATTTGGAATGCTTTGCCCCTCGCTTTGCCCAAAGAGATCAAATGAACGGAAAACATTCAAACGTTTAAGAGACTTTAAAACAATGAGATGGGCCAACTTGCAACTATAATGTTTGTAGCTAGCAAAAGAAATATGCAGATTATATATATTGATAGTAATTTAAATATTCGATTTAGATTAGTTTCTATTAGAAGCTAGAATAAGATTGAATTAAAATAAGATGACAAAGAAACAAACAAAAAACGCACTCGCTCTGGGGACGAGAGTGTGATGCAAGCTCTACTCAATCAAACCTTCCGTATAAAAATGTATGAAAATATCGCTCGATCCAGACTCTTTTTTAGAATAGTTGTAAGGTCTATTGTTAATTTATTGATTACTAAATTTTAAATTCTTGGTCCTAAATTTCACTAAACAATCCCAGAAATCCCGCAGAAATCATTTTGCCCTCATAGAAATCTCGTACAATCTTCTCCCTCCAGAATTACAGCGCAGTTTTTTTCTTAGATGCAAATTTCATATGAAAATACGAGTACGAAGTCGATTCAAAGTTGACGGATAAAAACTTGGATCAAAAGGTAATTGTAAACACGTAAACAACAAAACAACATTATTCTGTAACGACCAACGACCACGATCATTTGGAAGCCTCGTTCTGACAAAGGAACCTGCCTCTTTCGTGTCCTGGTTTCTCACAAGCACCAAGCACTGATCTATTAGCACCTTGTTTTTGTTTGCATAAAATTCGTTAAATTCATCAGCCACTTTCAACTTTCTTTTTAAAAACCATCAAAATGAATGAACGGATATTGAAAATGAAATAGAAATGCAAAGTGCCCTCTTGAGGAAGATAGAAACACCTGGTTTTCACACATATAACAAAGGATATGTCATGTGAGAACCTTTTGTTCCTGAGTCATGTTCTCACCTTTCCCAAGGGGGTCTTTAAGGAATATAAATGCCCAGCGCACATGATTTGCACGGCATTCCGCGTTCAAATCACAAAGCACACCGAGGACTTGTTTCCAACCGGTAGATTCGACGCTCTTGACAAAGCCAAGGTGTTAACGCGTAATGAAGGCAATGAATTAGATTGCCTCTCCTCGCCATGGAAACAAAAGACCAGACCAAAAGACTACTTGTGATTGGCTGGTTTAAAACAGCAAATAAGAAAAGCATAGGGACAAATATCTTGTTGTGAAAACTCGCTCGAAGAGGTGCGATAAAACGTGAAGAGATTGACACAAACAACAAAAATGGCGTTTTCCCAATCAACTAGCTATGGCTTACCGAATTCCAGTTATCCCAATTATCGAGAATTTTCATCAGTACTTTGCCCGCCATATCAACACGAGATTGGTTTTGATCAGCATGCGTACAACACACAGCAGCAACATGAACATGCATGGTCATGGAATCCAGCCCACTACCCCAACTTCGAAGCAACCCCACCAACTGATATGCTCCCTTACCCAAGCCATTTTAGTGTACCTTACGGCAATCATGGACATCAACAACAGGAAGGGTATCATCTACAACATTACTCCCAACCACACAGCATGATACACCCACCACGCCCTCCGATGCCAGAGCAAGAAGACGAAGATAATAACGTAGAAGTGTCCCTTGAAAATCAAGATCTTTGGACCAAGTTCAATCAAGCAACAACTGAGATGATTATTACAAAACAGGGAAGGCAAGTACTCTATTTTTACTACCTTTTCCCTTTTTTGTTCGCTCTTTTGCAACATAACGTGCTTTAATTGAGGCCAATAGAGATCTGTCGACATAAAACTCTTAACCAAAAGTTCTTTCTCCCAAACCACAAGGATTTTTCAAAATTCGGACGATGAAGATCAGCCCCTCTATTTTGGGCGACAAGAAAACATGAGAAAACGCTGGTCCTCCTTACCATTCGTACGATGAAAATAATCTTAATTGGTTGTTTGCGATACCGTGTGGTTGTTTGTGAAAGTTCTGCTACCAGTTAATTAGCGAGCGAGTAAGAGGGAGAGCGAGAGAGAGAGAGAGGGGCTTCTCTTTGTTACTTTATCTGAGAAGCCATTGCGCAAACACCGACCGATGCTTTAGCTGAAAGAATTCTAAGATGGAAAAATTGATATGGAATATCTTTCTACCATAGTTAATGCTAGTTACTACGAACCCTACTCTTGAAAGAGAGGCACATCAGTCCCTAAAACTCACGTACAGTTTCGACCAAAATTCTTCTATGTTTGCCGAAAAATCCCTGAAATCCTACTGATATCCTTTTGTTCTCAAAGAAATCTCACTTTTTGAGGGAGCGATACAAGGTTAGAAACTCTCGATCATCTCTCTGATACCAATGCGAAACAGGTGAAGATTGCAACAGGTTTTCTCTCATCAGAGACGCGTTAACTTTTGCGGGATCCTAACCTTCGAGATCACACACACTTTGCCGACAACTGATCATCCAACTCAACGAAGTTTGAGGAGAATTCAGCGCCATTTATTTCCCAAAGGATTCGCAACCGTTACTTCTGATTCATATGCAATTTCTAAAGACTCAATAACGTAACACGTTTCTTTTAGCGATAGAACAGACCGCACACTCTCCGTCACAAAAAGGCGAAAGAATGAGTATTTCCTCCAAATCTGCACCCGCTTTGAATTTATGGTCCCTTAGGGGTCGTTTGAAGGGCTGCAGATAGAATTTATTTTGGTGGCGATAATTGTAAAAGAAAGGGCTTGTGCCAGTCCTGAAACAGTTTGTTTAGGCCTGGTTCACATTTGTCGTTGAAGTCACAGGAGTCGTTACAGCAAACGACCGTAACGATCCAAAAGACTGAATGTGAACGGCGAAAATAAACTCCTGAACGACCTGGACGACTGAGTTTTGCCGTTCAAATTCAATCATTTGAGTCTCGCGTTCTCAACGACTCTAACCATCCCAGCGACTGCAACGACCTAATATCACCCTGAAACACATGTTTTTTAAACTGTCGCAAAGAACAATAGAAAGCCTTTTCTTGACCATCGCCGCTTCCAGTGATCAGTATCATACGGAAAGTCTTAACAATGATTCTTTCAGTTTCTAATGCATTTCTTAACTTAGATCGACTTATAAGGGCTAGGATTTATCTGCTTTCTGGAAACGTTACAAAATGACGTTGCAATGGGTGACAATTTTTACGCTGAATCAACAATCGAAACATTTTATGGATTGCTGGCAGCGTTTTTCTTTCCACTGTCCAAATAAATTTTGCCACTGCTCTCATTTGTGAAGCGATTTGTGAAGTCTGCTGCAGCGTAGACGTAGAAATGTAGGCGATCATGTTTCACTTCATATGCCAGAATTTTACCAACAGCGGACTTGGTCTTTCCTAAAGTTTTTCAAACCTTTTGAAGGCAAATGTTTAGTATTAAACACACAATGTCCCCTCTACCATTAGATCACGTTGGACTTCGCATTAGGCCTTAGCGTAAAAAAACAACGGCAGCTTAATTTGAGATTTTTCTCGTTTTACGCTTTGTTGCATAAGTTTTCCGACTTCAGGGTTGGCATTCATACCAAAAATAATTTGGTTATTTGCCTTGAAACGTATATAAGCTTTTGTGTATTGATTGTTGCGCGCGTCGTTTCATGAAATTTTGAATAGGCCCCACCAGTTCTGACCTAAAACCAACACGTCTGCATTCACATCTGTGTCGGTGTTTGTCACCAAGATTCGGTGGCCTGGACCCGAGTTGAAAAAGAAAAGAAAAAATTGAAACTCGAAACCAAACTCGTTTCCAGGCTCCTAAAAATCTTTGCGCTATTAACAACTAAGTCGATATCTTTAGCCCTTGGTGAGCTTAAGTAAAATTAATTTTGTTTTGCGCCAATAACAAGTATAAACGCAAAAGGACTGGGTCCATGAAGATGGTTTACTCGAAGCATATGCGTTTAGAGGGTCTTGGTCAGATGGAGCAGTCTTCCCTGGATACAAGGTTTTACATCAGAGCAAAATTTTCGTCTGCCACTGGTCGAAGTCAAATTGTATCACAAGGGCAAAATGAGTGTATGCGATTCGATAGAATTAACAGTGTAATAGTGAAACGCGAAGTAAGCATTTCTATTACGTTTTAACATTCATAGAGTCAATTCCTCCACTCTTTCTTTTAGACGAATGTTCCCTATCATCAAACTGCGAGTTCGAGGTTTGGACCCAAAAGCAAGCTACNAAGCAGTTTAGCTGTTGAGCTCAATGTGTTGAAAATGTGAAATATTCTAAATGCCGTAAAAGCAGAAAGCAAGAGAATGGATTTTGCGCGCTTTTTGTCTTCCTTTGTCTTTGCTGGCTAGCGCCTACACTTTACCCCGCAGCTACAACGTTATCACCAATGCAGGTCAAAGTACATGGATCAAAAACTGGGTCTCGTGTAAACAGAACGCCTAAGTGAACTAATTTGGAGCCGGTCTCGTGTGAACGCAAAAGGTGTACTCAAATGGAACCGAACTTTTTTGGAACCGTACTCGTGTAAACGGAGCCTAAGTCGATATCTTTAGCCCTTGGTGAGCTTAAGTAAAATTAATTTTGTTTTGCGCCAATAACAAGTATAAACGCAAAAGGACTGGGTCCATGAAGATGGTTTACTCGAAGCATATGCGTTTAGAGGGTCTTGGTCAGATGGAGCAGTCTTCCCTGGATACAAGGTTTTACATCAGAGCAAAATTTTCGTCTGCCACTGGTCGAAGTCAAATTGTATCACAAGGGCAAAATGAGTGTATGCGATTCGATAGAATTAACAGTGTAATAGTGAAACGCGAAGTAAGCATTTCTATTACGTTTTAACATTCATAGAGTCAATTCCTCCACTCTTTCTTTTAGACGAATGTTCCCTATCATCAAACTGCGAGTTCGAGGTTTGGACCCAAAAGCAAGCTACATATTTCTTATGGATATCGTCCCCGTTGACTGTTACCGCTACAAATACCATGCAAGCCGCTGGGCAATAGGAGGAAACGGAGAAGCATCGCAAACGAAACGAATGTACATTCACACAGCATCACCATGCACAGGGGCACAATGGATGGAAAAGACGATATTATTTAAGAAGTTAAAGCTAACGAATAACGCGTCGGACCAAAATGGATATGTAAGAATTGCACATTATATTTTTCACATTTTCTGGATATTATATGTTGTATCCTTGGGTACAAGGTTCGATTTAAGGCAGAGGAAAAAAGGAAAAAGCGAAAAAATAGAATATTTGGATCAAGAATATGTTTAGACCTGCAAACACACACCAGCGCACCAAAGGCACTTCGAAAAACCGACGAAAATCACTTGGGACATCTTTATTATAATGTAAAATGTCTTAAAGCATTTCATCAAGGTGCTTGTGTGTGCCCTCACGAGTCCCTTTGCTCAATGTAAGACCTATGGTTTAAAGACCCTCTGCTAACCATGAGGCTTTGCGTGCTACGGATGAGAAAACAGCACAACACAGGCCTACCATCATAGACTTTTAGATAATCTGAAAGTACATTTGCAGTGCATTCTAGGACAGCAACGGCGTGCAAAGCCACATGGTTAGCAGAGGGTCTTTAAGTGATCTGAAATACCTGAATATCGTTCCATTCTCTAGCCTTAAATAAAGCTCTATGCCATAAGGCTATCTATATGGCAACGTGAACCTGATCCAGGCTATCCATTATCTTACAGGCAATCCTAAATTCGATGCATAAGTACCAGCCTCGGATTCATTTGGTAAAAACTGGCGAAGTTGCGAAGCTACCGTGGAGCACCTTCAAGACATTCACTTTTAAAGAGACAGAATTTATTGCCGTGACAGCATACCAAAATGAAAAGGTAAGAAAATAAGCATAGGGCTCAAACCCTTCAAATCTTTGAAAAGGTGGGTGTAAAATTCTCTTACATTTTTCTTTGAATTAAATGGCTTGAAAGAAACTTAGGGTACTTTCCTGTAAATCTGTCGTGGAAATTTTTTGATGTCTTGATTATTTTTAAAATGGCGGCATTTATATTTTTGTTGAAAGAATTCATGGGAAATTTTGACAAAATTAAAATCATCGCAAATCCTAAATCAATAGAGGAAAAATGATACAAGCTTCAAGAAAACCATAGCTTATGAAGGTCCACAATATGGTGTCAAGCAGAAATCTGTCGCTCTTCTGGTTTCGGATTTAGAAATTTGATGACGTCACAGCATCAACAATAATAAATGAGGCCATTTTTAAAATAATGAAGATATCAAAAAAATTCTACTTCAGATTTACGGGAAAGTAACCTAAGTTTCTTTCAAGCCATTTAATTCAAAGAAAAATGTAAACGAATTTTACACCCACCTCTTTAAAGACTCGAGCCCTATGCTATGAAAATGTCTATTCTAGAAGCAGTATGAACTTCTTACTCTCACGTTATGCAAAATAGAGCCTCGCGTCCAAAAAGTCTTCATTCGGTACAGAATTTGAAGATTGCATCGAGACTTTCTTCTGACACTGGTCACAGTAGATTGTGTAATAAGATCCGAAAGAGAGGAAACGAAAATTAAACCAATGCACTAATTCTAAATAAGCCAATCAGAGAGTCCACTAAATTGCTCCCCGCTTAACAATACGGTAACTTGAGTTGAAAATACAAAAATTAAACCATGAAATCAATGGAAATTTGGTGAGACACTTAGGATCACGGTTATAACCCTCTCCACGATCTTTAGGAAATTGTTTATTTTACGTCACTCATAGCAGCATTATGACAATAAAATCCAGCCTCGTCCCCAGGGCTTTTTGTCATAATGGGACGGAGACGATGACAAAAGGGCCTGGGGATGAGGTTGAATAAAATCCCAACGTATTTTCACCGGATTATCCTCTCCTCCTTTCAAACTACTAAGATATGGAGAGTGCGAGGCGTTGCGTTTGAAAGGAAGAGAGCATATCCGTCGCTGAGGGAGGAGCGGTGGGTAGATTTTGAGTTTTGTAGCTTGTAGCTCATAAGAATGACTGAATGACCTTGTTGAATTCGTTTAAATAGGATAGGGTCCCTTGGGACGAGAAGGAACGGGCATATTCTTACTTTTATTGAAACACGGAGAGACATATCCGGTGAGAATACCAACGTATTTTCACCGGATTATCCTCTCCTCCTTTCAAACTACTAAGATATGGAGAGTGCTTCGGAGTTGCTATTGAAAGTGACTTGGGACACTCCTATAACTGGACAGGCTAAGGAAAAACATTAGGAAGACACTCGAGAGCAGCATGGACTACTCACTACTTCCAATACTCAAAAGAAAAGAAGAAACGAGAAAAACAAAACAGGCTGGTAGTG
>REGM01000063.1:322622-383205 GCA_004194415.1 Aurelia aurita
AAAATTAAACCATGAAATCAATGGAAATTTGGTGAGACACTTAGGATCACGGTTATAACCCTCTCCACGATCTTTAGGAAATTGTTTATTTTACGTCACTCATAGCAGCATTATGACAATAAAATCCAGCCTCGTCCCCAGGGCTTTTTGTCATAATGGGACGGAGACGATGACAAAAGGGCCTGGGGATGAGGTTGAATAAAATCATATTTGAAACGAATTAAATAACTCGTATTTTTTACTACAGATAACACAACTGAAGATCGAGAACAACCCATTCGCCAAAGGATTCCGTCAAGAGGGAGCAGGACACAGACGAACTTCAGCGTCAAAGTAAACATTGATTGCTGTTCTTACTCATGTCCCGATTGACAGATTACCCATAGGGGCAAATCATTCCAAAAATAGCGTACGAGATTTTGAGATTTCAAAAATCTGTCAGATTTTTCAAAGATTTTTGAGATTTTTTCTGAGATTTTCAACATTTTTCGAGATTTTTGGGATTTTTGAAGATTTTTTAGGATTTTTTACGAAAGTGTACGAGATTTTAGCAGTGATTTGCCCCTCGGATTACCCCTTTCAGTTTAGATGCTGCAATAACACAGTTCACTGTATTCTAGTGGAAGAAATCAGTGTCGTTCCTTGCTGCGTACAAGGGGTATGAATTACTGGCAAGCACAGTGAAGGAGGCAGCATATTTCTTGAAATTTGTTGTACGCGATGATATTTATCAAAACCTTAAAAAGATTCGTAAGAAATCTAATCAACGTGAAAACAACAATACTGCAACATTTGTTTTTATTTAAGTTGGATTTGAACAAAATAACGTGAACGTGTTTACAGCTTCATAAGTTTGCAGTTACTCTATTGAAACAGACTTTCCACAGACAAAATTTTGCATTTTGCAAGGGAAGATCGTTAGGTGTGAAGTTGTATATACAATTAAGACTTCATCGGCAGCAAGCAACTTCAACAAAATGCAGCATATTGTCACAAAATACAGCAATCGCACCATGTATGTTAAGTTTTGCCGAATATTTCTCTTATCTCAACAGACTCGAACAAGGATGTTCCTCATCTGAAGACCAATCAGAATCAGGAAAAGGTTCAGAGTCGGGGCGAGGCTCAGAGGCAGAGAGACACTGGGAGGATGTCTCACAAAGGCACTCAAAATCAGAAAGAGATACAGACGAATCATATCATAGCGAAGGAAAGAACCCACACACTGGTAAGTTTCTTATAAAGAGTGAGGGAAATGAGTTATGAATATCTTGGAGTTTTAGCTAAACCATGGTTTCCTATTTTGAAACGTCGTGGGCCTACAGCATTTGATGCAGCTATTTTAGCAGCGTTTAACATAACACCTAATCGTAATATCCTTACTTTCAGGGTATGCAACAAGCAATAAAAGAAAAAGAAGAACTCCAGATGAAAACGGCTTCGGTCTACCACCACAAGTCAACTCTGAAGCCACTGAACGAAAAAGAACAACCCAACGAGAGGGCGAATTCAATTTGCCACAACCTTACGATCTAAATAAAGGCATATATCAACCAGTACCAGCACAAAATGAGCAACAAGATGATAGAGGAGATACTGAGAAACCAAACTGCGATGAAATAGACTTACGAATGTTCTCAAACATTATTTCAGCAATCCCAAGGAATTACCCTTACCCACATCCACAGTCTCAGTACCCAAGACAGCAAGACCTCAGGCCATTGATGGATAAACTGCAGCTAACCGAGAACCCTAATGCATATAATGGACAACAGTATGCTTATTACAATAATCAGATGTAAGATTTGAACTCCAAGTTCATATTTTCGATATGAGTCCCCTGTTATTTTAACCCCCCCCCTTTGGTCACTCCCTTGGTTACTCGAAATGCACATATATTACCCCACATTACCCCTTTTATCTTGGTTCCCCTAAAATGGGCAAAGAAGGCATGTTCAAATTAACTAGGATAGCACCCAAACCAGGCAGATTTATAGCAATTTCCAGGAACGCTTATCGAAGATCTACTCTCCTGTTCCAATATTTTTGAAAAAAACAAGGTACGCATTCCATTACAGCATGGGAGAGATGAGATAATTTCTGGCTCGATTGCACGAGCTAATTTCAAATTAGTGGCTTGAAACGCTTGATAAATTCAAATCATAAACAAATTATATTTTTCAGTATTAATTGGGTAGGTGNTAGCCTAGCGTGTTCCAGAAGTGGTTTTAATGCATACAGAAGTGTATAGACAATGCTGGGGAGTAGTTTGAAAAGGTATAGACAAAACATTTCAGTTATCTTATTTTTAATTTTTAAATCCGGAAATTTCTTGAACGCCCCTCGTATATTACCCCACATTACCCCTTTTATCTTGGTTCCCCTAAAATGGGCAAAGAAGGCATGTTCAAATTAACTAGGATAGCACCCAAACCAGGCAGATTTATAGCAATTTCCAGGAACGCTTATCGAATATCTACTCTCCTGTTCCAATATTTTTGAAAAAAACAAGGTACGCATTCCATTACAGCATGGGAGAGATGAGATAATTTCTGGCTCGATTGCACGAGCTAATTTCAAATTAGTGGCTTGAAACGCTTGATAAATTCAAATCATAAACAAATTATATTTTTCAGTATTAATTGGGTAGGTGATACACTTTCTGTTTAAAAACACTTTGCAACTCATAACTAACTTTGAAAACGTTTCTTAACTTCGAATTGACCTCTGATCGTTTCTAGTAGAGTTTCTTAATATTCTGAAAGAGGCTACTACAGTTTATTACAAGCAGTTTCTTATAAAAAAAGTGAGTGTACTGTACGAGCTACACGAAATTCCTGCTTTAAAGAAAGCTTCCCTGTACTCGAAATGCCATTTCAAAGCACCGACTTCGTGTGGCTCGTACAGTTGCTTCATGATGATTTTATTTTTCAAAAATCTTCAAATTTTTGTATCATAAAAATTTTTAAAAGAGGTTTCTACAGATCTCATTAACACAGAAGTAGACACATTTAAAGGCTCTTGCGCAACTGGCATGCATTGCAATCATTTTATTTGTTTATCGTGGATTTCACTCGATTCATTTGATTCAAGTCCAATGTTTAACACGCGTAAGGAGCTGCAGCTACGGGAAGTTAGTGTTCAGCGACATCACAAAATTATTCTCATGCAGCATGAAATCAGGCCACCTTTACAAACAGGGCTGCAATGCATGCCGGTTGCCCAAGAGCAAGACAGGCCTTCTTCTCCCTATTTATGAATGGGTTATGAACCTCTNTGAGTGTACTGTACGAGCTACACGAAATTCCTGCTTTAAAGAAAGCTTCCCTGTACTCGAAATGCCATTTCAAAGCACCGACTTCGTGTGGCTCGTACAGTTGCTTCATGATGATTTTATTTTTCAAAAATCTTCAAATTTTTGTATCATAAAAATTTTTAAAAGAGGTTTCTACAGATCTCATTAACACAGAAGTAGACACATTTAAAGGCTCTTGCGCAACTGGCATGCATTGCAATCATTTTATTTGTTTATCGTGGATTTCACTCGATTCATTTGATTCAAGTCCAATGTTTAACACGCGTAAGGAGCTGCAGCTACGGGAAGTTAGTGTTCAGCGACATCACAAAATTATTCTCATGCAGCATGAAATCAGGCCACCTTTACAAACAGGGCTGCAATGCATGCCGGTTGCCCAAGCAAGACAGGCCTTCTTCTCCCTATTTATGAATGGGTTATGAACCTCTCCCTAACAGTTTGTAATGAAATGCACCACGTCTGTCTCTTATGAGGGGCAAATCACACCATAAAACCTCGTACAGTTTCATAAAAAATCCTAAAAAATCTTGAAAATTCAGAAAATCTCTAAAAATTTTGAAATCTCAAAAATCTTCGAAAATCTAAAAAATTCCCAAAAATCTCTCCGGGATATAATAAAAATTCTCAAAAACTTCTTTCGAAAAGTTTTAGAAAATCTCAAAAATATTTTAAATTCTCCAAAATCTCCAGACATCTCGAAAATCTTTGGGAATCTCGATAAATCTTGGAAATCAGAAATAATCTTTAAAAACCTTGAAAATCTAAAAAAATATTAGAAATCTTAAAACAATCCTAAAACCAACCCTGAAAAATGATTAAATTCTCAAAAATCTTTGTGAAATCCTAAACAATCGCAAAAATCTTTGGAAAAATCTGAGAAATCTTTAAAAACCTAAAATCTCGTACACTATTTTTCGAGTGATTTGCCCCTCGGTCTCTTGTTCATATTTGATAAATTAGACATTTGTATTCATATTTTCATTCCATATTTTCCCTTATTATCCCAGATCTTAGAAGAAGGTAGTTAAAGTTAAGAGGCTATACAAACATATGTTATAACAAAAAAAGTTGAGTGTAATACTTAGCAATAGTTCTGTTCCTATTTAAAGCACTGCGTGATATATTCTTAATATTAATCCATAAACAGCAGATATTTCTAAACGATTTTGTAAGTAAAGTTTTGAGAGATTTTAACTGAGATCTGAAGATTTAGCATCTTTCTGTTGTTCTGTCTGCAAATTTAATAACTGACGTTACGTTAGGATGGCAAAATTGATCACTAAAATTGTACAAGAATCCAACAATCGATCGTGCCAAGGTCAAAGTCTTTAGAAAATTTGACAGACGATTTTCGATCGATTTAGGCCGTTTTTCAAAGCAAAATTTTCAATAAACTGCACCTAACTAGGGAAGCAGCCCGCTGAAATATTGACAAAAATTCGTGAAAGTATCATTTGGGATTCCGACTGAAGGTCAAACCATCAATCTTCAAAATCGGTCCGGTGTACGATTTATCGTGTCCTGTCAAAAATGGCTACTTTCTATGGAGAAAGCATTATATATTTTTGTTACACTATGACACTGATCAAAATTATTTCGACTGATTGAAAATAACAGTTATTTCTCTCAAAGAGAAATTTTTAAAAAATCTGCTTAAAAATCTTATTTTGTGCCATAGTACGATAACGTATGACAGTTTAAACCGAGTACTGGGAAATATTATGAGCACAATTATATTTTGCCGATTTTACAAACGAAAAAAGTTCCTTGGGCTGCCGGGTATAAGAAGCTGAACACATACTGGCATACAAGAATTAAAAAAACAATAATAACAATTTCATAATTCCCAAAACAAATTCAATTCAAATCTGTACATTTTATTAGTTAAACTTTGTCATTCTGATATTAATTAATAAACATTTTAGTTTTACAATACGATATATGCATTTTTACTTGAAGTTATTCGGAAACCTGATTCACGAACTTCCGAAATATTTCAAGCTCGCTATTTTTACATGTTGAAAGTTCCATGCTACCATAGGCTTAAAAAACAAAAAAATTTAATTAAAAACAATAAAATTTTAGTCTATTTTGTTTAAGGTCGCTTTTACCAGCTGAAGCATAAAAAACAAAAATCTACTAACTTGAAAAGATTCAAAAAGAAAATAATAAAAAAAGTCGAGTTAACTAATCATGAAATCATAAGTAAATCCGAGACCTAATTTGACTATTCATTAAGAAAGATAAATAAAACAAGAATTTAGCTATTATCAATTTTAGTAAACAAGTCACAATATCCCAAAACTATCTTGACTACCCAATTTTCTTCTTAGTTATTTTAAATCTTCTTCATGCAACGACAGCTAAGCTCTGAAAATGTAGTCACATAAACATTGGAACCAAATCTTTTCATAAAATATTTTTCAGTCTGAAGCGAATCGCAAGTCCCGGACCGTAGGTTTCAAAAATCGGGACAAATTGTCTTCCCTAGGTACGAACTTTATCAAAAATTGGGACAAATTGTCTCTCCCAAGTACGATTGGGCTCCAGACTATTTGGAAGATATTCTCTAAAAAAAATTGAAAATCCATATTTCTCTGCCGCAGAAACTAGTTTTAGTTTCTCATCGCCTCGATCTGAGAATTGTAAGTTCGTCCCTCTTGCATTCAGAAACAGCAGTAATGCAAGAACTGTCTTCAACGTTCAGTTTGGTTGAATCAGTTGAATAGCTCCTTTGTTTACGATCTTCATGAAAAGATTTGATGCCTATGTTGTCACCATCTACATCTGAACCTCCTTTTCATTCAACAAATTATAACAACTTCCCTCCACGGTACATTTACACACCACAATTACAAAGTAAACTAAACTCTAAAATCTAAATTCTACGATGATTTTATAATACTCTTTAATGCGTACGTAAAGTTCTTATGGGTCCGACTATGAATGTAGGGTTAAGTACACTAAACGGGACAAATTTCGGACGAATAAATTTCTGATAAAGTTCAATGTTCATTTAAGACTTAAAACAGCCTTCTAACATTGACAGCGAAATTAAAAGTTGAAACTTTTTATGTACCCCATCCTCTCCCTGAGAGCTGTCAGAGGATTGAATCTGAAGAAAGTGTATTGTATGATAAAAATTAAACGAAAAGCCCAAAATTAGACCCCTCAAATTTCACAGTCATGCTCTGTTCTTATAAATGCTAGTATTCAATTACAACTCCAACTACATTTTCCAAATTCTGCTTCTGAATCTCGCTTTTATCTAAATATCTGTGAGAATGGAGTCGAATTTTGATTTCAATTTCATCATTGATGTTTTATTACTTATCATTTGTACAATCCTGGATTGTTTCCAGGTCTTTTTCTTCAGACAAACAACTGGTGGAATGCTGCATCAATGAGCTGAAAAATAAACCCAATCGGCAGCCACTAAACTTAGGCCCAAATTCAAGGAGAGCAGGAGTGGGCTTGAGGCCTAAACTTCACTCTTCATAAAACCCCTACATACAGTTGCCAACAGAGAGACTTGACGCAAGTCCCACGATAGCAACATAACATAACAAAATTTAATTCGATGCATTTAGTTCCGAGTTTCTAACAACATAAATACCTATTAATGGGTGAACTCATCTTCTCGGGGTATGACGTGATGAGCCTCGAACCCGGACCGTCATTTGTGTCTCCGGTTTCGAATTACCATCAGCCTCGTCTTCAGGTTGCTGCGACTTTGATTTATGGAATGGATTGAATCTAAGTCCGGAATTTTTCTGTTGACGGTTCGGTTTCGAAGCGCCTGATGGGATACCAAAACAAGTCCATGGCAACAGCGAGCACAGTGGTCCAACTGCATGCCGGGATAGTGGATGGGAGGGCAATTCTACCAAATGCGCTGCGTAGCCTTCCGAAATTACCTGCAAGTTGAAAAGAAGGAGCGCTTACAATAAAAAACAATACGTGATGATCAGAAAGCCTACGTTGCAATCTGTGAGGTGAATAACAAAACTTTTAGCTATTCTACAAAAGAGTCTGGATCGAGCGATTTTTTATACACCTTGTACAAATTTGACTAATTTTCGAAAGTGCACAACAATGATAGAAGCTCTGACACCACTCAGTGGAACCTTCCGAATAAAAATGTATAAAAACCTCGCTCGATCCAGATTCCTTTGAAGAATAGCTACAAGGTCTATTGTGTTTGGAAGACAAATATTCCTCTCTGTCTGGTAAAAATGACCTTTCTCCTTTCTGCTACGCCTTACTCCCAAAGGAGTATCTTTCTATCGTGTTACAGGGTAGACGGAGAGGCACAAACGTTAACACAAAAGAGGTACAAAACTTAACCCCCTGAACATGGCGGGATATCTGCATAAAAACTGGAAGACTGCTTTAGTCTGGTCTGAAATGTTATTGCCTCAAAAACACGGGTATGTGGACATCACAAATTACATTAGTCGTATCTCAGCTAGCACTCTGCCGATTTTAAATTGTGCGGCATCAAAGTTTAAGTAAAAAACTTCTACTCAGTAGAAATAGAATTCCAGAATTTTAAGGATGGGTCTACTTCATAATAGCTGTTCAAAGTCTCATAATTTTTATTCAGAAACTTGGTAGAAAATCTTAACATCATTAAATATACTTGGCTTTGGTGTAGACAAGGTTTACAATTGATTTCAAATCATTTTTAGTATGACCTTCAATCTTCTCCTAAGACCAGGAACTATTACTTAAAAATGAGCACACTTTCAAATTACCTAAAAATATACAATAACGAGGCTCAAAAACGAGAACCAGGCTTCACAGCTTAGACCTTGAAGACTTCAACTGCATAACCATGGAAGGCATCCGACATCAAGATCTAGCGAAGAAGTTATTTACCTGAAAATTATTCGAATTCTTGTGATTGCGTTGTTTACCAACAATAAAAATCTGTTCTTTTGATAAACCAAGTGAACTGTAAATTTGTATATCCCTTGACGATCCATATGCTGCATGTATTGAGACAGTTTCCTGCAAATAAGAGACATGTTGTTAAAGCAAGACTTTTGTAACGGACGAGATATTGTAGGCTAGAACTGAAGATAACGTTTTCATTTAATTTCTTTGGTTTAAGACTTGCCGGATACAGAACAGGATCTGGCGCATAAAAAAGACGGACGATTTAAAGAGAAGTGATGTTTGAACTAAAACAACTTATGATGTGGCAGATGGAATGCTGGCTGGAATATCGTTTTGATAAATACGAGCAACAGTAGCTCACCTTATTAACCAGGCCACGCAAGAATTCTTGTTTATGTTTCTGATAATCTTTCCTAATACTTTCACAAAAAGAAACGATTCCAAATGGAAAATTATGCTGAGCCAGCCAGCGAGTAACTTGATGCTTCTGAAACAACAACCGACTAGTGACGTAGATTATCAGGTAACCAAGTTCTTGCCAATGCCTGTGGAATAAATTGAAACATCAAAACCACAATTTTAGAAGCATTTTACGGCCATAGTATACTATAGTATTAAGCGAATGAGAATTCATGATTGCATAAAAAGTTTCAAAGTTAGAATAAGATGATAAGCTATTTGAAAACTACATTGAATGCCACTCTTCTTTTATGTTTACGTCGTTCTTGCTACTTACTTCACAAATGGCTCGAATGTTAGTTAGCAAACGAGTAAACGAGCATATTTCCAAAGACCAAGGAGTTGTTTGTGTATTTCATGATCTTGAAAAATATCGATCGAATCTATGCTGAATTAGCTTAGATATTCGTAATAAGGCAGGCCTGGGCTGCATTTCTGGGTAAATTGAGCACTGTAGCTCCCCAGATAAAAAGATCCTCAAGTAAAAATTATGTACAAAACAACATTGAAATTAAAGCATTACAACGAGCACGAGCTTAAGAAAGACTTGTAATGGTTTTGACAAGTATAACAAGTATTTTTAGTGGCTTTGCTTTGGGATTATTAGATTATCAAGAAAGAAAAACTTCAAACTGAATTCAGTAAATTACATAAATTACAAACCTAACAACGTCCACTGCTCCTCCTCTGATTTTAGGGTCAATAGCACGCAAGGAATAGGCAGCGAGAAAAGATCCATCTATACTGAAGACAACAGCCTCCGCAGCACGTGGAACCACTGCTACGTTGCAGTCAACACTAGAATGATCACCTCTGAAATAGAGAGAGAATATAAGAGACCAAATTCTAACTTTCAAATGCTTTAACGTAGATATACACATCTTTATTTCTGTTGGAAAATGAGTGAGTACTATAGGAAAAATGAGCTCCAAGAGATACACCTGTAAATGTATACAAGACTTCCAAAATATCCCAACGTTTGAATGCGCCTAGTAAAATAGTAACTGGAGAAAGAGTTTTCAACCATTTATTTTCCTGCATCTTAGGGAACGTTCATTATTTACAGAGGGGTTGGTACCGAAGAGAAATGTGTTGGGTGAAAGAAATTTTCTGTCATAAGGGGGTGTTGATAGATGTTTTTCCATCACGCTTTGAGTTGGGTAGGAAGACTTTTTAGACCAGAAAATATTTCTCTTCGGTACCAACCCCTCTGTAAATGATGAACGGTCCCTTATGCCAAGTCGTGGATGCAGACATCTTGATTGGGCCTCGAGAGGAGAAATGGGCCTCGAGAATACATGTAACTAAACATGTTTAAAAATGAAATACAAGTAGCAGTTATCAGTTATATTCTATTTCACCTTACCTAACGACCATTTTAACAGCATGGATACCCTGTGGAACACTTTCAGATTCTGGGATAGGGAATTCCAAACGACCATGACTATCGGTTAGACCAGTTCCTAATAATTTCCAGTTTTCCATTTGACGATGTAAAGATATATATACATCAACCTAAAAATAGAAAAAATAACTCATACAAAAGTTTGGAAAGCAAAAGCATAAAATATTTCATAAATATGAAGCAAGATACCCTATTTATTTTTACATGCAAAGGCTTTCATAAAATTTTCTGTTTACCTAAAATGTGCAAGATTTGAATTAAATTGCATTGCAAAATCAAAATCAAACACTTCCGAAATGAGACTTGGACAAGTACTGAGATAATTTCTTTTAATATCGCGTTGCATTGCAACGATTCCGTAGTGTAGCGGTTATCACGTGCGCCTAACACGCGCAAGGTCCCCGGTTCGAGCCCGGGCGGAATCATATTTTTGCTAACAGCAACGGCAAAAATGTTCTGAAACTGCGAAAAATTCATTTTTGCAAACTCTAAACAAAATTTCAATGCATATATCTGTTGTGTATTTTGATATCGTCAATTTTTGAGTATTTTCTTATCAACAAATACGCCTTCCCATTTCTATGCAACGATTCCGTAGTGTAGCGGTTATCACGTGCGCCTAACACGCGCAAGGTCCCCGGTTCGAGCCCGGGCGGAATCATATTTTTGCTACCAGCAAAGATAAAAATGTTCTGAAACTGCGAAAAATTTATTTTTGCAAACTCTGAACAAATTTCAATGCATATGTCTGTTGCGTATTTTGATATTGTCAATTTTTGGTTATTTCCTTATCAACAAATATGCCTTCCCATGAAAAAAATCTTTCCAAAATATTTTGAATTGTCTGCATTAAATCTAAAAACGTCAAACTTTCCCTGACAACGTCAAAAGTCTAAAAACGTCAACACATTAAAACATTAAATCTAAAAATATTAAATCTAAAAACATTAAATCTAAAAACGTCGAAAGTAAAAACTAAAACGTCAAAAGTCTCAAAATTTTTGTTTCTGTTTGTTCGCCGCAATTATTTTCACCGATTGTATGTAACAAGTTTCTATCCGCTATCGTAACACCTCTTTTTATTGCAACAACTTTGCTGTTTTTTTATATGATATAAAATCTACATCAAATTGAAGAAAATTGTCGTCAAATCGAAACATGTACGTATCAAAAGAAAAATGTCGCAATTTGTGTCAAATTTATAACTTCAAAGATCCTTTGACAAATTTTTTCAAAGATCCCTTTGAGAGATTTTCGTTGATCTTTGCAAAGACTTGGGACTTTGGCTCTACGACCCTCGAAAGACTATAAAACCTTGTTTTTCAATAATTTAAAATGGTAAAAGATATAATTTTTCTCAAGCATACAATCCTTTAACTTGCTCAAATATTCAGCTATTTATTTGAAACAAATGTGGAACACACGCAACACAATCTATATTGACATCATTCTTCAAAATCAATCATTGACGAAAAATACCTTTTCTGCAGTGAGTGCAGCGACCTCGATTGGACCATACACAAATTTTCCACTGACACTCAGCATTGCACCATCAGATGCTATGACGTCATTTGCACGATGATTCGAATGCATGTTCTAGAAAAGAGAGAACAACTTTTAATGCCGTACAAATTTGCATTCAAGCCAATCCAGAATGCATCTGAACTTTCAAATTATACCAAAACTGTTGGAAGCAAAATTTTCAAAATTTTCAAAAAAAAGTTTGAAACATTGTTTTAAAACTTGTATTTAAACTTTTTGAAGAATACATTCAAATATTTAAATTCTATCTGAACTTCTAAAAATATACATAAACTTCAAGGAATACAGTAATATTTTATAACTGAATTTTCCATTTTTGTTCAGAATTTTAACATATTGTTTATTCATTTGAAATTGCACGAAACTTAATAGTTGAATAAATAGAGGTATTCATTTAAAATGTGGGAAGTTGACGTTATTAATCTACTACTGCTAAAAGTGTGGATAATTTTTGAGGCATAAAGTAATGGACAAGTCTAAATCCCGTGAAAGTACGACACTAAGGAAAGAAAGTCTCATTCCCTCGAAGGAAAGAAAAATAGCTACACAATTCTTGTATAAAACTGGGCCTTCTCAAAAAAGTTGGTTGCCCGTCTCTAATTGCAGCTGTTAAGATAGCGTTCACTATTTTCAATGTAAAATGATTTATTTCAAAGCCTTTGACTTCAAATAACACGAAGCTAGTTAAAATAGAAATGTTCATACTTTAATGCAGAAGGCAGAAGGTACACGCAAATAAAAGACATTGCATTTGCAGTGTCAGCCTATCGTTTAAAAAAACGAACTATTGTTTTATCGAGAATAGTCCATCGTCTTTTCAAAATTGGCTATCTAGGGGCCTGCTTAGCTAAGGGAAAACACCTCACTTGCCAGACACGTGGCCGACAGGCGAGATTCCACCTTCCCATAATATCCTTTGTATTTTCTATTTCGCGTCTATATGACGAACGCAACACCAACGCTGTAGTGAGACCTCACCTCAGCAGAGGTGAAATCTCACCTAGATGAGGTGACACTTTTTTCACATAAAGGAAACACCACTGGTGTGGTGAAGTGAATTGGTTTATTCGTTGATTCTTATTGATTATTCGTTCTGATTTCATGGAAGCGAGAGTTACTCCATCTCGCCTCTCAGCCCCGGGGCGGGGCTAACAGGTGAGATGAAATCCCATATAACCAGTGGCTGAAGTTTACCTCACCTGTTAGGCCCGGATCTGGCAGGTGAGGTGTTTTTCCTCATATAAACAGGTCTTGAGTTTCTTAGAAGTCCTTTTCTTGTTTACTGTGCTTGCTGTAAACCTTGCACAACTAACTGTCAAAATATGATTAAAAAAATCTGTTTGTACCTTGATCTTTAACATGGTTCTTTTCTTTAACCATTTTTCTCGTGGATTCACAGGCTGAAAAGCTGCTACATCAAATGCTATTGCCTCTGAATTGCAAGTGAAACCTTCGTCTAAAATCTAAAAACAGAAAAATATGAAAGCAGTCAACTTTTTTGAATACGTACACGTTTTTTTTTTATAAGAAACTGGTTTATAAGAAACTAGTACTAGGATGGCCGAAAATTTAAGAAACTCTAGTTCTAAGTTCGGAAAGAGCTAAGAAACTTTCGAAAGCAAAAATTCAAAGATATTATGATAAATATGTCGTTGAACCCTTATTCTTGAGTAATATTAACTAACTCTTTTATGTTTTGAACGTAATACAACACTTTTTCTTCCCACCTGATGTTTTATATGGCAAGAAACATATCTGTAGCAGTGTTGGAAACTACATGATAATTCATGCATTTAAGAAATAAGAAACAAATTAAGAAACTTTTAGTACTAAAATGCCAAAATTTTCATGTTAAATTAAGAACTTTTGGTACTATGGCCTGATCCAAGTTTCTTATAAAAAAAAACGTGTAGTGTTTTTATAACATGAGATATGGAGAATAGGTATCAAATCTGCAAGAAGATTAGTGTAAATGGCTATTCTTTCTTTCTTTGGACTGAATGGCTTAAAAGAAACTTAAGCTACTTTGTTATAATTCTACCGTTGGACTTTTCTGAAACAAAATCTTCAGTATTTTCAGAATTAGAGGGTTGTCTTCTTTGTTAAGAATTGAAGAAAAATTTCGAAAAAAATCAACACCCTCGCAATTTCTAAACTTTTTGATTTCTAAACATGATATAATTTCAAGACAACCATGGTTTATGAATGTCTACAATATGGTATCAAACACAAGTCTTTCTTTCTTCTGGCTTCCGATTTAGAAATTTGATGACCTCACATCCTCAGATGAGTTGAAATACAAAATACGCTGTAATTTCGAAAATAACAAAGATTTCAGAAAGTTCAATGGTAGAATTATAGCAAAGTAGCCAAAGTTTTTTTCAAGCCATGACACATAATCAAAAGAAAGAGGAAATAGCCATTATCCCCTTTAAAGATTTGATGCCTATGCTACAATATGCAACCTCGTTCCCAGGGTTTCTTACGTCATACGCTAATCAAGACGAAGTCACTCTAGGCACGAGATTGTACGATATGGTCTTAACAAAACTGAAATTCTTGACAGAAAAATCATCAAAGCCAGTGGCGGACACTTTGCCAAATATTAGGGGGCGAAGCTATTGTTTCGGTTAAAAAGCATTGTTTATTTCTATTGTTTTCAAACAACAGGTAATTGTTCTTCTCAAAATTGGGGGGCTACCGCACCCCCTCGCCCCCTAGTGTCCGCCACTGATCAAAGCAAGAATACATATTTTCGCTTAAATTAAGATTGATGTCCGAAAGACAACTGTATAAGGCCCAGGTCAAACGTCGCTCTTCTCATGCGCCGAATCTAATACAATTAAGTGCGATGATAGAGCGACTTTGGAGCGACGTTGAGTCAAACGTCGCTCCTAATTGTGTCGCTCCTAATTCATTTAGAAATTGCATTGAATTATTTGATTATTCCCCTTGCTCACCATAGCAACAGCGAAACTTGTTGATCTCAATCAAATCCAAAATGGCTCCCTTGGGTAGAACGAAAACTTTCTTGTTGAGCAAACTTATCGCGGAAAACCGCAGACGACGTAGATTTTGGGAAAAACGTTTGGCCGTAGTCTTGCAACGAAGACAGCTAATGCTAAAGGCGCTTTATCTGGCAACAATACTCTTGCTCTCCAGCAATAGTCGAGAAAGTGTTACCATCGATCCTTGCGAAGGCTGAAAAGAAGCACAGGCTGGTGGTAAATGGTGTGGACAACATATGACGACAAGAGATTGACTATAGGACGTTCGACAGTGACCACAATCGTTGGCTCAAAACATATTTGGCATTCGGAAATCTTTGGTGAACACGAAGCCATGATGGAGGATATCATACAAACGGAATGACAATGTCAACAAGTTTGGCGCCTTTAAAGAACCGAAGCTGCGCATGCCCAGCCTCGTTTTAAAACAGGAATATATTATAACCAGCAAATGATAAATTATGCATTAGATTCGGCGCATGAGAAGAGCGACGTTTGACTTGATGTCGCTCCACAGTCGCATAATGCGACTAGTCCTGCCGCTCCAAATTGATTCTGCCGCACCTAATTCACTCTGCTGCACTTAATCGAGTCAAACGTCGCTCTCCTCATGCACTTAATGCAACTATTAGATTCGGCGCATGAGAAGAGCGACGTTTGACCTGGGCCTAACCTCGAATAAAATATCGCACACAATTCTTACTGACGGTGAAAAACGTACCCTAGACTTTGGAAGAATGGGATTTTTCAAAATTTAACATATTCATAAAACACTATCGTGAAAAATTGGAGATTAATTGTGGAAAAGCAGTATTTGATGGACATTAAGGATGGGTCCAAAAGAACAAAGTTTTCTCTTGAGCGAGTTGGCAGAAATTTAGAAAGCTAAAATTCTTTCAAAAAATATATCAGAAGAGCTTGAATGTCTGAGATGGACAGCATTTTTTATAACAAAAGTTTATCACAGTCTTGATAAGATTTTTAGGAACAGATTTAAATAAAAAACAGATCTGATTTACAAACCTGCCATAGTATGAAAGCGACCATATCCCTTGATTCCCAATAACTACTGTAACAAAGCTGGGTGAGCGCTGAAAAGGGAAACTGCTGAAGGCCATCTGGACAGTAAAGCATATAATCAACACGCTTCGTTCCCCACCAGTTACCTACAAGCAAAAATAAACAAACATCAGCTTTTTAATAAAGAGAGATAACTTTAAACTTATGATAGGAAATTAATGATACATGAAATTAGCGCGAATTTTCGAAATTTGAGTTAATTCAAGTCACGAATATTTTGTTTAGCGTTAATATTATGTTGCAGTAATTAAAACCACGTTAACTTCTTTCATTTTGATTGAGTACAAAACTTATGATTCTGAAAGATTTTAATATCACTGGCAGACTGTCACTTGTTTCTTAGGGTTTTCTAGATAGTTCAGGACCTTGATGAAAATATTTTGATAACAATGCATTGTGCTGTTTTCTCAAGTTTAGATGGTCTCGAAATTGTTCTGTTTAACTTTAAATCATGTTGAGAATGAAAATGTTTTTCTGGACGAAGACATTTATTTCCGCAGATAATCTTATACTAATTGTGCCCAAAACAAGCTAAAGTCATATAGTTTGGGCAAATGTTGCAAAACAATTGATGATCTATAAGTCTCTTAAAACGCCTCAATCCTGACAATGGTCCTGGGAGATTTCCGTTGTAAATCCGTAAAATTCAGCCTTTAATTTACAAATTTCCCGAAAACATCGAATTCTGATGAAGCTTTTCGGAAGATATTAAGAAAAATTCTGAAATTCCTCGAAAAACGTAAAATTCCGACTATAATCATCGCTTTTACCACGTTGGAGTTATCTTAAAACTACTTTTAAATTCATTTACTTCTCTCAAAGAGCTCTCACTGCAGCTGAAAAGATTGTGAGCCATGTTGGACTTCTCCTAAATTAAACGTAAAACTCATAAATCCGTCTGAAAACTTTCTATTTCTGATGATGTCTTAGGGAGTTGTTTGTGATTAAGTTCTCTAGAATCTGAGGTTCAATTCGGAAATAATCATAAACCTTACGCAGATGTTTATATTCTAGGAAAACATCAGCAAGCGGTACAAGCAACCATTACAACAAACTTATTAAAAATCGAAAACCCATCGGTACCAAATTCTTTTCCAGTGCTTTCTTTATTTTTTCTTCTTATATCGTTATTTGTAACCAAAAAAAATTTTCAGTAGTCTAAAGAAATTCCTTCTATTTACATATATATCAACGTTCTCGTTCTATGAACCATGTAACTGAGGGAATAGGGCTCGAAAGGTCTACCAGAGTTCTCTCCAGATGTCCTCTTCAGCATTATTGGTTTTAGATGCATTACGTAAATTAGATTTCTCACGTTTCAATTTTCTGTAATATTTTAGCGTCAGATATCGTTTATCGTGTAGCTTTAGTTGAGAATATTCATGAAATTGAAAAATTGAAATTGAACATGACGGTCTCACAGCTATGACCGGAGGAAGGTCTTTAGAGAATAATTGGATTTTGAGGAAGATCCTCACTAAATTTTAGTAGTAAACCCTTTTTATTCCCTTGATAGTAATGAAGACTTTTAGATATGAACTCTCTAGCTGGAGGAAGGCTTGCAACTTTGTTGGACATCGGAAAACATACTCCTCTGTCGAGAGTGGCCACCAAGTTTACCGCATACAACAACAAATCGTTCTTCTCTTTATTAATTCATACAGACGACATGTCGCATGACTCTATCAATTCGCGCTCGAAAATCAGACCTGGGGTAAATGAAGCCATTATAGAACATAGCGTCGCCCTGGGATTTTGAGAGTGTCTCGTTTGTTTATCGAAATAAATCAATTCTAAAAGCCTGGAAGCTGTTCTTATCATTCCAAAACTTTAGCAGGTAGATAGGCGAACGTCGAAAAGGAAGGTTGACTTCGAAGAAGCGACGAGCAACTTACACCTGATGGAGTTTGTGGCACTGTTCACAAAATTATCATGCATAGGGAAGTTTCTCACAGCTTTCTTCGACTAAATTTATGGTTTGCTTTCAAGAACAGCTTATTCGTGCAATTCTTTTATTGATTTAGGTTGCTACATTTGGAAAAGTTTCCATGATGGCGGCCGTTCGTCGATATGGTGTATTCTGAGACTGAACTTAATTTAAATAATACATAACAGTCGAAGTTCATACCTGAATTAAGAAAGCTAGCTTGATTTTCAGGAATAGTATCCACACTACAGCAACTGTCAGCAGTAGAAACTTTACGACCATTACTAGTTGCAGGAAGACACATGGTTTCCGTTGGAGTATCTGGTGAACGACGAGAACTTCCATCTTTCCGAGTATTTTGATCCGGTCTCATATCAGGTCTGCAAGTCTCATATAGTATTTCTGTGCGGAATGGGAATGTCTGGTATCTTGGGATATGAGCTGGTTCAAATGTTGACAGTCCTCCATCTATCAATGGCTCGAGTCTTGATGCAACCGGATCAAAGGGAAGAAAGAGGTTGAAGACTTGGTCGCAAACAGGTTTGACTGGTAATGCTGGAAGAAAACAAGATTTTGGTCAGTTCAAACCGGTTCTAACTGGTTCATCAATTAGCAAGTTTCCATGAGGTAATCAAGCAACAACCAGAGAGGGCCTTATATTTTGAACATTCTCTGCCAAGATGGTTGGTTCTCTTATCAGTCTAAAAACGTCGTGAACTCATTGTACACTAGAACAATATCAAAAGTATTGGAAGTGTGCAAAATATGCTTGAATATAAATCATTAATAGCATTCATTCGTTTCATTTTAAATTCTTTTAACACGGTAGTCCTGTCAGCTAAACACAGCATACCAGCATGAAAAGAATACAAAATTTCCAATTCAAGATAAGGAGTTTAGCTTGAGCTTTGAGTGTCAAGTAAAAAAGCAAATTTCTCACGGGTCAATCGGTATGTGGTAGAGTGGCAAAACCTCATCGAGCCCCCAAAAAAGTCAAAGCACTTACATCCGTTACTCTCAAAGTATTGTTTCATCAAAATCATCCCGATCGGCGATCCACAACAGAAGAAATTCGCGACATCAAAATCAAATTGTTTTAGGCCTCTAAGCGAAAGAAGATGCGAGAGTGGAGTTGAGTCTATACTTTCACTGCGTTGACACATCGAAAGCTTGTCTTGTTTTCCTTCGAAATTCACTTTGTCACTTGTGCTTTCAGGTGTACTGGTTGGGAACAATGAGTCATAATTTATGTCTCCTGTTTGATTTCGTTGACTGCAAAGCGCACCATACACAAGGAGAGCACCAACACAGTCAGCTAATATAGATACCTGTAGGAACGGAAAATGAGATCAAGAAAACGTATTGCTTTCCGTCAAGTGGGGTGACTTTAATCAATTTTTGGTGTTTTTATATCTTCACAATTACGATAAGAAATGAAGAAGTGCAATACAACTTTTTCATGCGAGCATTGTGCATCAGACGTACAGTCGAGTCCAATGGTCTGAGTCCACTTCTCATATTTGTTTGTTTTTATCATTTACCAAAAACCATTTTTTCTAAAACAACAATTTATTTCACTTATGCCAATGTTTCATGAAATACTATAACATATTTCTGACTACAAAACACTACATTGAAACAAATTCTTGGTTTTTAATGAACAGTAAAAATGAACAAATTTGGTAGTGGATTCAGACTTTTGAATTCGACTGTATGATAAGCAAAAAGGAAACAATAGTTTGGTGCTATTTTCCACTTCTTTCGCAGCCATGAAAAAAAAGATCAAAGACTCCTCGCAGATGGTCTTGCAGAACCCATCCTTGTGAGCATAGAAAGCAAAATCTTGTGATGATCTAAACTACCAGGTGTCACAAAAAGTACTCCTCTTCACAAATTCAGCAAAACTCGATTATCACACCTATGATAAAATTTCTCCTTGATTTGGGTTGAAAAATTGCACGTTGAAAAGCCTTATTTTGAGCTATACTTTTTAAGCAACATATTCAATCAAAATTTTCTGATTTTCTATCATCTTTGGAGTCTCCAATGATAGTGTGCGTTTCTCTCTGTCGTTTATGACCAAATGATAAGCTTAATACACAAAGAAATTGATCTGGTAATCATAAGTTCTTTTTTGCAGTGAAGTAAAAACCAGCATATAAGAACCTACAATTTTGCAAGTCAGCCTGGGTTCTTAAACAATGAATAAAATGGATTGGTTCTTATAAAATGGTAGTCTAATTGGACAATTTCAGCATGCAGGTTCTTAAACGCGGTTCTTATAAGCGGGGTTTTACTGTATGATTCAAAACCAGGCAGCTCTAAAAAGAGCTAAACTTGCTAATTTCTAAACCAATTACAAGATTAGCTATACCTGGGAAAATTATTTGGTCCTTGATCGACAAGCCAAAAACAGAAATTTGAAGATCGGCCTTGCAATCAAATTTTGGTGATTTTTCACGCAGGGGTATTGTTTTTGGGACACCCTGTACTTCCTGGGGAGTTGGACTTATCGGAAAGAACATTTCAAGATTGCTAGAAAAAAGCAACTTTTAATGGTTTTTCGAATATTGTAGCTTCTTTCCAATTCAACAGGTGCAGTCATAATTTCACTGAATTCCTAAAGCGTTCAAAAGTTCGTCAAAGATGCAGTGGTGGAGGTTTTGGGAAGCCAAAATAGACTGGCTGACCAAATCGCAAATACAGACGTAATTATGAATCCACTTGTGGTGGCAAAGCAAATTTCCAGATCTGAAAAACATCTGCAGAATTTCTCATGGCCAACGAAGCTTGGAATTTTAATCAACAGAGAAGATGTCCTGTGATGAGGCACAGAGGAGTAGTTTCGACCATATGTTTCGACTGATAGTCAGATCCTGCCTTTGATTTAATATGATATGAGGAATGAGTCAAAGTATTATTGAAACTTTTGAGACCTGCAAAACATAATCAAATTGATCAACTCCAAAGATTCTTAGTTTAGGCTACAGTAGAACTAGAGACCAAATTTAATTGTCTGTATAAAATTTTGGTTGTCACAGAGCAAGCAAAAAAATATTGCTGTCGAGCTTTGCTAGTCATTAGGATAAGGCTCTGTTGTCTAAGTTTGTACAGAACGTTTCTTTCTGGCATGAAAATTGTGCATGCACTTTGAGAGGCAAAACACAGACGAGCTTTTTCCTAGGGCCTAACGAAACAATGAACTGATCTTAAATGTCATTTAAGACACACAGACTCGGTATCCAAGTCTAAATTAGGCTTTCATCGATGGTTGAAATCTTTGAAATGGATTTACTAAATTTGCTTCGACAGTCGTTCAAAAGTGCAACATTGTTTGGACTCACCCTCCTCACCCGAAATACAACTGAATTGCTCTTCAAAAGTATTTGAAATCTTCTTACTTTGATATTCTCTTTGTCTGTGTTTGTCGTCTCGAGAAACTTCTTATAAATAGAATTAGCTTCATTGATGATAAAATCAACACCTTGGTAGAATTCTAATGACGAAACAAGCAGCAATGGAATGCACGACACTGGAAAAGTTGGAGGAAGCCAGCCATGTTCTGATGAAGGTGCTACGAAAAAATGTGAGAGCAGTTCAGTGGTAGATATTGCTTGTTTCGTAAGGGATCTTGGCAGGCAAATGCGCGGAGAACGCACAAATCCCGAGTGCACAATCATAGCTTAGGACAGATTTTGTAATCATCCAAAAGGATCTTATGTTCATAAGAGGGACGATTAAGTCAGTCTCGGAGTTTCTTAACTTGATAGTGTCCCCGTGAAGAGCTTTTTTTTAATATTTGAGAGATACGTAGGTGCAAGGTGCAAGACCATTTATGGATTTAAAAACAATGGTCGCTGTCTCTCTTTTAGTAATTGCAGCGATAGTCGCCCACTTTAGCTTTTGTATCGGGGCTTGATTATGGGAAGCATCTGCCTGGGTTTGTTGTTTCACAGAGATAACAGCTACTAAACTGAGATTATTATAAAAATCTTTTAATTTGTTGGGAAAGGTTCCAGCTGTCTTTGTCGAGCTTGCGCTTTTTTGTGATATCCGGTCGAATTTTTCGACATCGATAGCATATGCATGTGCGTCGAATCTTTGCAAAACTTTCAAATTAATCGAGCAAAAGGTTATTGCCCTAGACTGATTAAATAGTCGTAGTTATCGCTATTGATAGACTGATGGACGCTCAAACTAGTTGGAGCAAGCACTTCAATTCAATCATAAAGTAGAAAGCATAACAAATGTTGTTGTTGTTGCGACAACTGGGACTATGCAGTGAGTCTATTATTGCCCTGTTCTTTCAAATGAATTGCTTTACGGGAACTTTGGGTAATTCGCCACAATTCCAGAGAGAGCATTTCTATATCATCATTATTTTTAGGATTAAAGCATTTATATGTTTAGGAAAATCCATATAATACCCAATTCATACTGGCCAGTTAAACCAGCTTAAAATAAACCAGGTTATTGAATGCTGCGTTCTAATTGGTCGATCCAACAAATCGAATGCATTTGATTGGTCAAAATTTAACCTGGGTTAGACAAAGCTGGTTTAACTGCTTCAGTGTGAATGAGGTATAATAAGCATAACAAAAGCTCAGTTTTGTAAGGTCTACAACATGATAGTAAGCAAAAGTCTGTAGCTTTTATGGTTTACGATTTATCAATTTGATGACATCGCAACTTCAAAAGTAGCAGAAATATAAAAAACGCTGTAAGTTGGAAGATAACGATGATTTCAAAAATGCACTCTCTGGGATTATGGCAAATTACTTAAAGTTTCCTTCGATCAATTCATTTGAGAAAAGGGGCAATAATATTTTACACGATTAATTTTTAAGTTTTGCAAATATTCGAAGCATATGATGCTGACATCGATCGATTACGTACATTCGCTCATCTTGTGCGGATTCCTCTCGACCGCTGTCCGTCGATCGACATCCATAGATTGAACATTTAGAACTACTTGAACTTCCCCATTGATCGACGTCGATTGAGAGCCATAGAGACATTCATCCACCAATCAGATTCATAAATAATTACGCATGATCAAGTGCATTTTTGATTGAACAAACAGGCAGAGATGAAAGATATAAAACAAACCACCTAAGCGTAAAGCCCTGGGCAAACGAGTACACCTTGTTTGGCAAAAAAATTGAGATTTGCTTGCCAAGTAAACGTTTGTCCGATTGGCCACTTTGCAAAACATTGCTTGACAAACATTGTTTGCTTGTGACAAGCATGAAATGCTTTTGCACTTTTCAAACAAACTTGCCAAACAAATAGTGCTTAATTCTGCTCTTCAAGGAACTTTTTGCGACGTGGTCAAACGGGAAAACATTGCTTGGCAAACATTGTTTGCTTGTGACAAGCATGAAATGCTTTTGCACTTTTCAAACAAACTACCAAACAAATAGTGCTTAATTCTGCTCTTCAAGTAATGCTTTGCGATGTTTGCGACTTGGTCAAACGGGAAAACATTGCTTGGCAAGCACATCTCAAATGTTTGGCAAACAATATTTGCTCTTTTGGCCTCGCTTTTGGCCAGGGCTTAATGCAGTAATAGCGGTCGAGGATCGATTGATAGCAATAGACAATAACGCTAAAGATGGTGGCCGCGAAAAGCATGCCGGTAAAAAGCTCCATGACGACCACCTAACGACATACAAATTTTGGTCTGCCGTTTCGACTGGCTAGCTGTGGTAAATTTCAGAACAAGCAATCAATGTAAACAAATAGAAAAACTTGGCAAGGTTTCCTTTCGAACCATGTTGCATTCGAATTTAAGGTCGATTCGAATTCAAGCTAGCTAGTGAAAACGGCAGACCAAAATCTTTACGTCGTTAGGTTGTCGTCAGGGAGCTTTTTACCAGCATGCTTTGCAGCAAAACACAACAGAGTCTTTGGAGCCGCCATCTTTAGCGTTATTGTCTATTGGAAACTGAATTTTATTTATGGAAATCGATTGACGTCAATCGAATTGCCCGCTGTCGAACAAGTGCAAACGCAGATTAACTCTCTCACGGAAAGCGGGGTAACACAACTTCTTCGTTCAAGATCTAATCAATGCAAACAGCACTTCCAATCGGAGGCCTTTCAAACAGAATATATAATGCCCAATGATAATGCATGCAATTATTTTTCTTGAAATGCCCTGCGGTACTGATTTAACTCTGAAATTAAACCCACCATTTACGTAGAACAATTTTGAATTTAGGTCATGACAATTTATGATTAAAAGACCCTTATAGCGGAGAGAAATTTCAAAGATAGTAAGCAGCAAAACCAAATCTTGCTGATATTCAAAACCTCAAAACTTTTTCTAACTCATCCGGCAGATAGAAAATAACTTTTCAAAATCATAAATCAAATCAAACGAACCTTTCTCCTCGGTGAAAACCGAAATCTTCTTGAGATTCTCAACAATTTGAGGGCAAAGAGGAGGGCATTCAACCAGCCGCAAAGCCACCCCATGTTCTGCTGACGGGTACAATAAAGATGCAACTGACGTGAACACTGAGCGAAATGTCTTGAAATCTCTAACTTTAGGATGCGGATCACTTTCGAGATCGGCTACGCCACCCCCATGGAAGACCAACAGAAGCACTGACTTTGGAGTTGCGTCTATTGAGGCGTCCGTCATCTGTAAATATAAAATGTAAAATATGAAACTCAAACCACAATGAATTACACATTCAAAATGAAACTCAGATCACAACAAAAAGATGACAGAAGTAAATATCGGGTGAGTCAGAAAATAATTAGATTCTGTCGAATTTGGTCAGATTCTGTCATATTGTTCTCAAACTACAAGCAATTTGTGAAAATGTTTCATCTCAGAATCCTTGTGTACGTTAGCAAATTTGATGTGTATGATCCATTATGTATATGTTTGGAATATATTTCTAACAGCCGTTAACGATGTTAAGTGAGTGCTGCTAAACAGTAGAAGGTGAATGACGCAAAGAGGGCGTGGGGGGCTTTTGGCCAAGAGGCATTGAATCACTGTCGATCCCACCATAGCACGCAATGCATCTTGGTAAAATGTTTCTCAACGGAATCCCTTGTGTAATGGTGTATTGGTCACAACAAACTTTGGTTGTCTTGTAGGCAAAAAGCGAGGACCAAATCACTCTTTCGAAAAAGCGTAGGACATTTTTTAGAACAAAAGGAATTGTACAGATTTTTGGTGGATTTTCTTGAAAAAAAAAAGATTTTGACTAAAGGTCTACGAGATTTTTTGGGAGTGAAATGCCCCTCTGCAAAAATTTGCGACATTTGGCCTTCCCTTGTCTCGTCAGAGAAAAAATTGAACTTCGTTAGAGCAAAATTGCCACAGGAAAGAGCATCCAGTGGCTAAATTAAAGTTAGCGTCAGACGTCAGATGAGAAGTGAGAAAACGCAACATAACTCGTGCAAAATATTTTAACCGTTTTTAATTGCGAAATTGTCGTCTGACATCAAATTGGAGACAGTAGGAGCGTTTGTCATACTGAAGCGGAGACAAAATCACAAAATAGGCCCTGGGGACGAGGTTGGATTACGTTTTTTACAGAGGCGATCTCTGCTTCCACTGGTTGCAGAGAAAGAGGCACAGAAAACTCAATCTTGACATGCACATTATTTCGTACTTGATTGGATTTGAAAGACAGCGAATAAACAGGGAATGAANTTGAACAACAGGGCCGCCCAGTTAGTCGTATCTGTCCTTATCTGAAAATCCTTATTTCAAACCACTTTCAATCATTTTGCATGTAATGACCCAAAGAGAAAATCGCTAAAAAAGGATAATATCGGGTGAGTCAGAAAAATATCTACCGGGTGAGTCAGAAAAAACGTGGGACGTTTAACAACCCATATTTTGCTGAAAAACAAGTCAAATCGGGTGATTTGAAGGTTTATTTTGTAGAAGAAAGATTGAATTAGTTATAGAAATTTACTTTGTTAAAATCTGTCATTTCTTTCCGTATCTATTTGCAATTTTGTGATATAGCTATTTGGTGAAAAGTATCGCTAGCATAAGAACTTTCTGCTTCCTAACAATGACAAATAAATGAATAGTCCCCTAGGGGTTACAAAATAATTAACAATTATTTTCCTTTTGTATTCAAACACAATGCATGCCTTGTTTCAATTCTTTGGCAGAGAAACAGTAACTTTCTCATGGTTTAGAAGTTCACACCTGCATCAATATGAATCTAATTGAAGGCCTATTTTAGGAATCTTGCGAAACTCCATTTTACTAAAATCGCTCGTAATTATGGAACGAAAAGACCGATTTTGACCAAACAAATATTGATTTCTAAGTTAGCATTTATTCTATGCAATACTCTTTGAAGAAGCGAACTTGCAAAGTAAACTCCGTCAATAAAAATTGGCAAACACCCCACGTTTTTTCTGACTCACCCGGTAGACATTTGAAAGCCTCTAGCTTTCAAACTATTTATCAGATTCCTATGAAATGATAATTCCTGTGTAGCGAACATATCAACTTAGATACAAAAATTTAGTTTGTAAAGATCGGTCAAATCGTTCTCAACTTCATATAAGCAATTTTATAAAAATGTTTCCTCTCACGATCTTTGAAAACGGGTCTAAAATGCTTGATGAATTTTCCAAGCAATCCAGCCTCGTGATAACAGAAAATAGGTAGAAAAGGCTGTGCGATTGTCCCAAGTGTATGAAATTATACAGAAGCCTCTTTATTTACCCATTAAGACTACGTTCACACGATGCCGGCACATTTTGAAAACGGTGAAACATGTGACGGTAGCAAAATTTTAGCTAGCGTTCACACGATACCGGCACAATTTGAAAACGGTAGGAAATTTGACGGTAACAAACTTGTTGCAATCTCCACAAGAATTTGATGCCAAAGAAATGTACCTACACCTTAAGAATCGATCAGCCTCGTTTTGAAAGCGTCGGAAAATGTTCCGTTCGTTTTCATAATGTGCCGGTTACTCACTCCAAAAATCTCGTACACTTTCGTAAAAAATCCTAAAATATCTTCAAAAATCCCAAAAATCTCGAAAAATCTTGAAAATCTCAAAAATCTTCATAAAATCTTAGAAATCTCAAAGAAAATCCTAAGAATCTTCGAAAATCTCAAAAAATCCCCAGAAATCTCCCCCAACAACAAATGATAGAAATTCTCGAAAAAATGTTTCGACAATTCTTTGAAAATCTCAAAAATTATTCAAATCCTCACAAATCTTGCACAATCTTGAAAAATCTTGCAAAATCTTGGAAAATCTCCAAAATATTTGAACATTCGTTAAATTTTGAAATCTCAAAAATCTCAAAATCTCAAAAGGTCTTAGAAATCTTAAAAAATCTTTGAAAATCTCAGAAAAAAACTCAAAACTCTTTGAAAGATATGAGAGATTTTTAAAATCTCAAAATCTCGTACGCTACTTTTGGAGCGATTTGCCCCTCGGTTATGGTGTTACAAACCGATCCCCACTTTAAATAAAGTCGACTAAAAGCTCAAAGTTAGATAAAATCAGATTCTTTGGCCTAAAAAGTTACTCTATTTGGAGGGCAAATTTCCCTCCTCTGATTCGAGCAGCCTCACGGCCCCTAGCGGGAAACTATAGCCTATCTCAAATTAAATGTCACTTGAGATTTGCGATAACGCAAAATTACCCATGCAAAACACTTCGATTGTTTTTATTCGCAGACATTTTCTCGTGACATCTAATTTGAGACAGACTTTAGTTATAAACAAACCTACCAAAATAATCCACATGTGCACACAGAGCTCTACGAGGCAGAGAAAAGGTTAACAATTCCTAAAATCCTATCAAGCAGCCTCGAGGCATCTTTTAACATAGTTACCAAAGCCTCAGAAGTCTGTATCGCTGTAAAGGATACCCTTCTAACCAAAGTAGCCCAGCAAGCTATCTGGATCGAAATGAGCCACAAACAAATATAAACAAATAAACAAAGAATAAACAAATAAACAAAGAATAAACAAACATACCAACAGCATCAACATATTCATCATCACTTTCCGGTGTGAGATAACCTTCCTCGGAATCCTCTTCAATACTCGTCATTCGAATTCCAAGAATTATCTCTTCTGTTGATTGTTCACTTTTTGATTGTTTCGGGGAATCCATCAGCTTCTGGCTTAGATCAGCTTTCAAAGATCTCCTGTTTGATTTGCGATCATCTCCTTCTTGAAGATCACTGTTTCGTGATTCAGTCTCATCAGGATTATTTTCTAAAAGATCTTTTTGCACTTCAGCTTCTAGTTTGCGAATATCCTCAATCGTAAGGCAGCACCACTCATCCTGCCACGACCAAGCTTGTCTATGCGCTACTAATACAGTCTTGCGAGCACTTTCTTGGATGAATTGTTCTACCTTGCTCTGAAACGAAGACATGAACGAGGGTTAACAAACCTAGGCCGTCACAGAGCAGTTAATACGCTTAGACAACAAGTAAATAGATGTTTTAGCTTGTCAAAAAAAGAGAGTCTGGATCGAGCGATAGTTTTATACATATTTATTGGGAAAGTTCGATTAGGTGGCGTTGTAGCTTCTACCACTGTTGTGCAAATTTGAAAATTCATCAGATATCTATAAAATGTATGAAAATGTCGCTCGATCCAGACTCTTTTGTAGAATAGCTAAAGGTCTATTAAGTACAGTGGGGGGTTAAGAGAGCATAAGGGGATAACGCCCCCCCCTGTAATGAAAACTCTGCTTGGCACATCCTTTTAGGCAAGACGTGCATCCCCTAATTGTAACGTTCTGTATGTGTTTTTGTTTTAGTAGCCCTTTTCGTTTGTAATTATGTGATTTCTTAAGGAAGTTTGCAACCAAATAATCAATTTGAAATATACAATGTTAGTTTTAAACTTTGAACATATACGCGCAATCATTTGATTGCAAGCTACCTTAACTTGTAGCTTCATTTTCCTTTTTTATTTTAAAATTTCCTTTCTTTGTTGTATGTATTTATGTAATGACAATGGGGTAGTCATCGACTTTTGCTCGCTGTGGTATCGTCCCTGTAGTGTTCTATAGTTGTATAGTAATTAGAAAGTATAGTAGGTTGTAACATGTATTGAAAATTTTTAGATGAATACAAAAAAAAATACAAGATTGTAACAAGAACCAACATTTTCATAAGCTATCTCCGACAGAATGATTTGGAACTGCCGATTACCTTTGGGCTGAATCCACCCCTAAGTAATCATACACGAAACTTAAAGTCAAATACCCGCCTTTTTGTGCTTAACCGTGTACCGTTTTATCATGATTGTCATTGTGTACGTTAGTACGTTCGTACGTGCATACTTCCCCCTCTTTTAGAAGAAAATAAATTTTTAAGGAATTAAAAACGTTCCAATGAAATGTGAAATTATCTAGCTATATTTTTACAAGCATAACATCTATGAAATATAATTTTTGTCTGTTACGCTTTCTTTCATTATTTGTCAAATCCTAGCAACTGTAGGCGGCCATACATCTTAGCTTTCAATCTCGATTATTTCCATTACACAGGAGCCCTAAAAAAAGTGCGATGGCCTTATTATGAAACTAAATGTTGAAAGGTATATCCAGCCTTTTTTACATCGTTTTTGCTTATGAAAATACCAAGTCCATCCCAGTCCACCCCTTGGCGACACCCTGGCGACGCCCTTGCATTTATGAATAGTCTTCTTCATTCAAATATACACGAAGAAAGTTAATCCGATGGACAATAATTCAACACATATGCAAATGAGCTAGGGCGGCAAAAAAGATGAAATGTGGGAAGGAGACCAGATGAGAAACGGAGACTCAAAAAGAACAAATTTTAGGCCTGTTTTGAAGGATTCTGAGACTGAACGATTTTATAAAATCGCTCATAACTGGGCACAATACAACCCATTTAAATCATCTGAATTTGTTACCTAATACCCCATTCACACTTGAAGTTAAACCAGCTTAAACTAAACCAGGTTATCGAATGGGGCCTTCTAATTGGTCAATCAAAAAATCGAATGAATTTGATTGGTTGAAATCTAACCAGGCTTAAGTAAAGCTGGTTTAACTGCGGTATAAGTTGACATATTACCTATACAATGATAACTAGGCTTAATAAATCTGAGTAGCTAGCAAACTACAGGCTTTGAAACGTTTTAACCTTTTTTACTCACCCGGTAGATATTAACGTTCCATCACCATAAATTTTCTGACGCAATTTCAGCGTTAGAATTTTACATTTGATATGACGTTGATACAGCGTTGAGCTAACGTTTGCATTTCGATGTTGACAAAATTTTCATTTTCAACGCTTCATCAACGTTGGCGCAACGTTAAGAGTCTTTTTTCGCAACGTTTTTCGACGTTTTATCCGGGGGGCACTAGACCCATAGATGTATGGGGGTGAGCCACTGGGGTAAAGAGATTCTTACCCTTTGCGGGAGCAATTTTTCCAAATTGATTACCCTGTCTGGGGGCAAATCAGCAAGAAAACAAAAGAAAACTGCAAATTCCCAATAAAAATCCTGTAAGAGAGCAATTATTTGAAAATTGTGTACCTTTTCGTGATACGGGATAGGAGCACCACTTGAGACAATGGATGCCCTGTTCGGGAGCAAAATAGATGAAAACGCTACCCTGTTCAGCGACACATACCCGGTACAAAAATAGTTAAGTGACCCCGGGGTTCATCAACGTTGTTTGCCCATTGCGTAATCATAATAAGAATACAATTAAAATCGTACCTGAATGCCCCAGTATTTGAATTCAACTTTAATAAGTTTATATGCACACATGATGGGTTGTTTTTTGGAATCTTTAACATATTCATCAAGCCAGTCTTCTGGCAAAGGTCCTCGTTTTGTCGTTTTAGATATGAATGTCTTTGGGTCTTCTTCTGCCTCGTAATAATTGGATGGGTAGGAATCTTTCACAGGGTCAATTAAATCTGAAATAAAACAAAACAAATATTTGAACATATTATTTGTTAGCGCTAAATATTATGCTCATTTATTGGGCACAGCAAATCGCTTGCTTCGATCTTAATCATGTCATATAGCTAGACTCAATACATGTCGTAGTTTTGCTCTTTTGACTGAACTGATATCGCTACAACTACCAGCGACAACAACAACAGCAATTCAATTCAATGAGATGAGCGTAAGTTATGTCGATGAAATCAAAGCATGCCTAGGCCCTTTCTCAAAACCTCTGGTTTCAGGTGCACTCTAAATTTTGACTTCGCAAGTTCTTATCTTTGGTGTTTGGTGGACGATTTATAAATGCAAGGTACGTGCATTTAAGTTGAAGATTAAAAAATTTAGTTGCGCAGTCGAAAAGTCCCGAAATTTTATCGTTTCGTTCCTTTAGGTCAAAAGGGGGTACTTTTTTTTAGACGCCCGGTATGTTCACTGGTCACAGAAAATCGCCAGCTAAGGTCCGAAAGAGATGAAACTATAAAATATGAGTGAACTGATTACTGATTAGAACTGATTACTGATTAGATTCTCGTTTCTTATTTTTAGAACCATTTATCTGAGGATTTGCTGCAACAAATGTCAGACAAATTTTCACCGAAAAGTTCTGTTGTTCCACGCTGTTGAATTTCCCAACAGTAGAAGCTGTGGTCTAAGGGACCTTTTGCCTTCGTGTGTTTAAGAATAAAGTAGTAATGAAGTTCTCTTATTGTATCTTATTTTAGATTCTCATTTAGATAAAAAGTTAGTTATATATTTAGTTTAGTTTAGTTTCAGTGGGTTGATTTCCATGCATGGAATTGGAGAGGCTTCTATTCTTGGTTATACCTTTACAAATCGACCTTTTATTCTCCATTATATGGCCAACTCCCTCCAAGCCAAAAAGTACCCCTGCATGGTAACCAACCCAAAATTTAGTTAAAGTTTGTTAATAAAGTTTGTTTGATATCGTACTCCTGTAAAAGTGAGTTGTTTGTTAAATAATGATGATGATGATGATGATGATGATGATGATGATGATTATGATGATGATGTTTTATAAGTAAATGACGTAATAGCATACCCACTGAAACACTGCTTCTTTCGTCCGGCGAAAGATTGAAGACATTCTCCTATAAAATAAAAATTTGTTATTATAAAAAATTTATTGCAGCAGAGTGATGTGGGAGTTAATGAACGAAAAGTTGCAGATGAAAGAGTTTTCGAGGATGGGAGATGTTGAAAGTCAAATAGTTGTAAACAAAAAACTATCCAGGGGTACAGCCCACAAGAGCCTTTGGGGGCTGGAATTTCATTTTGTCATTTCATTTGAGAAGGTGCTCAATTTTAGCGGGGGGTCGGCAATGAAAGCAATTAATTCCATAAAGTTTGAGTTTTAGTCTTATTGAAATGCGCAAACATGGAGTAAATGTTTGCTAGACACTGGTCACAAAAACACCAGTTCCGACTTGAAAGAGAAAAGAGGACAGAGAGCAAAGAGAGAAAAGGAAAATAAGACAAATAAAAGATAAAGCAATGGGAAAACTGAATCAAAGTAACAGTTCTAATTCTTGATATTTTTGCTTCTCCTCAAAATGGCGAAGTAAAGTTTATCCTACCAAATACCATTAGTATTAGTATTAGTATTATTATTATTATTATTATTATTATTATTATTATTATTATTACATTATTTACAGTTGGTTATCAAGATAGTTCTAATTTGAACTAATTAAGACCAACTATTTACACAAAAAGAAAAACTAATTACAATCAATAAATATATTATATACCCTATAATTATAATACAAAGATCCTTCTGGTGAAATTCTCACGGACTTTTTATCTACATATTATGCATGAGCAATTGTCACCCTTCCACTCTTTAATTTATCTCTTAAAGCTAGCACTGGTTGTCAGGCTTTTTATCGAGTCAGACAAAGTGTTCCAAAGGATGGCACTCCTGAAGGATAATGAATGATTCCCATATGACAATGTTTTGGTGCTCGGTAACTGTAGAAGGTTTTTAGTCCTTAGGTTATAAGTCACATCTTTTGTTTGGAAGATATGAAAACGAAAACTGGACTTAAGTGTGTCGCTGTTGCTGGTGGGAAGATTTTTAATGATCTACCACTCGATGCAAGAAAGATCGAGTCCAGGATTGTATTTACTTCGTTTTTAAACGAACATTTTTCATAAAGAAAACTGTATATATACATCTTTCCTTCTATAAAGTCAAAAACGTAATGTAGCATAAGTTTGTATTTATTTTTTCCTTTTACTTTTATGACAGGACCCTTAAGATAACAGTATTATCATTATGCTGATAGGTTATCCTGTATAAATATTCGTATTATTATTATTTATTATTATTCTATTCCACATAAAAGATGGATTATCCGAATTGAGACATTTATAAATTTCACTACAATGTTTCTTGGGAAATATTTCAAAATTCCTAAGAAGATAAAGCTTTATCTTCACCTTTCGGCGTCTTATTTCAATCTTGCGGCGTGCTAATCGATAGGTTTTTAAGGCATACGGAATAATGGAAGGCGTATTCAAAATTAAAAAACCGTTAAGATAGTGCTTCAGTAACACTACACGATGAATAAATAATGAAGCAGTGTTACAAAACAACCACGTTGAAGTAAAATCTTTTGTAAAAGCAAATTCGTGGTTTATTCAAACTGAGCTGAAACATGCATTTTTTGTAATCATTGTGTCCAAAATCCGAGAAAAATTATAAGCTTCATCGTGCCAAGTAGCTGCAGGTGGAAAAGAAACAAGCCTACGAAAACAGAGGCTTAGTAATGTGCGAGATGTAAACAAAAAACGCCTTCTTGTAATAGACAGCAAAGGCTCTGTATCTTTTAAACGGTGGTGAAAAATTCTATAACCTCTTTCTTTGAATAGACAATAATGCTAAAGATGGCGGCTCCAAAGACTCTGTTGTGGTTTTCTGCAAAGCATGCTGGTAAAAAGCTCCTTGACGAGCAGATTTCGGTCTGCCATTTCGACTAGCTAGCTTGAATTCAAATCGACCTTGAATTCGAACGCAACATGGCTCGAAAGGAAACCTTCCCAAAGCAGAAAAAGTAAAGTTTTGATTTGAATTGAAGATTCGCGTTAGAATTACAAAATTGTCCTATTTGTTTACATTGATTACTTGTTTCGAACTGTACCTCGCTCAGCTAGCTAGTGAAAACGGCAGACCAAACTTTTTATGTTGTTAGGTGGTCGTCAGGGAGCTTTTAACCAGCATGCTTTGCGCGGCCGCCATCTTTAGCGTCATTATCTATTGAACGGCTTGAAAGGAACTTTATGTACTTTGCTGTAATTCTGCAGTGAGCTTTTTCGATATCTTGTTTGCCTTCAAAATGGCGGCATTTTTCTTTTTTTTAAAGAATTAAAGCAAATTTTTGAGAGAAAAAAATTAAAAACATCGTAGATTAAAAATTAATGGAGGAAAAAATGGTTGAATTTGCTTGACCAAACGACTGCGTTTCTGAGAATAACACACATGGATATTACTTTGGTTGAGATAAGCCTTGTTTGACAAATTTCTACAAAATGTAAAAACTATTGCTCGTTCAAAAGTCTTTTACAGGATAGCTAAGAGGTCTGTTGGTTCTATTTTTATCGGTTTGCAGGGTCAAGAAAAACTTTTCCAGTGTGAACTCATTCAGTTTAACTTAGCCGTTGTTAGCCATGATTAGAAATTCATATAAATAAGCTTTCTGTGTTCGACAAATCCGACACAAATCGAAAATTCGACAAATTGCTACAAAATGTAAAAAATGTTGCCCGTGTAGCTAAACATGTCTACTGTTTTTGTTTTGCCAGCATTGTCTTTGCAGGGCCAAGAAAATCTTTTCAGTGTGAATCCAGTTTAACTGTGGCACCGTGTTGTAATCCACTGACCTTGCAGACAGAACGTCTGGTGGACGGGGTTCAAAACCCACCAGCACCTCTTGCGTCATGACAAGGGGTCGCGGACTCGATTAGCGTGTAGCTACTTCTGCGATCCCAGCGCTTGGCGCTAAAACCACAACTTCACCTTCACATTATGAGAAAGTCATAAAATAAACTTACTAGCAGTCCAGGATCAGCGTTATAATATGTTTCAACATCAAGATAGAATTTATCCATAAACGGGCAAGTCGTTCGTGTTTTCGTGTATGGGTAAGCATTCCACGCTTCTTCTTCAACTCTCAATGCTGTTTTAGGCAAGAATGCTTTAATCCAACCAGGGATATGACTTCCAATATGGTATATTTTTTTCGTATATTGTCCGCTTCCTCCAGGCCCGTCAGTATATGGCACATTTTTTAGGATCTCAACTCTGCTGCCAGTGCCAGTACTCTCAAGCCTGCTCTTTTTCTATAAAAAAGGGAAATCCAGTTTTGATTAAAAACCAAGTAAAATTGTTGTTTTCGCTTATTGGCTTCAAAAATGTCAAAAATTGATTGTAGATACGGTGCATATTCAGAAATGGTTTTAATTAGTCAGAATTCACATTTTCTAGAAAAATACTAGTTCTATCAAATACTCTCACTTGTTTGATGTATCAGTCTTAAAAATTTCAATCAAAAGTTCAATAAAAGCGTTTGAATTTATGGACAATTTGTTAACGGGATACGGCGAAAATTTGCATAAAAATTTTACAGATAAATTTGAAGTTTTTGTGTTTAGAGGCTTCCGAAATTAAAAATGTTTACCGAGTCTCTTCTTTGCTTTACAATTCTTGTCCAAGACAGGTGATCTCACAAAAAGCAGCACTAACATTAAGTGGATTCTAAGATTTAGCAAACAGCGATACCATCCTTCGCTATACAAGTTGCGACCACGTGTTTTTCATATGCATCATTTTGCAGTGGATTATCCAAGAATTTTATAACGATGATGGTTTAATGGTCTCTACAACATCCAAAACGCGACATTAATTTGCTTGGAATTACAGCGTAAAAAGTCTTCGAGTGGTACAAAACTTGACGACAACTTTGAAGAACGAAATCGTCAAACACTGGTCACAGCAAACCATCAGAACAGATCCGAAATAAAAGAGAAGATACCATATGCACGAGGATATAAAGGCAACATGTATACAAGGACAGTGCCTGCCGTAATATACGAGTCTGTATTAAAAAATCACGAAAATGAGAGACGATTTCATTGATTTTTATTCATTCTTGCTAAATAGTCTAGTATCAACAGCTCTCCTTTTTGCATATTTTTCTTAGGTCCCTTAACAAAGTAAGTACATCGCACTTCAAGTCCACTTCCTCTTTTGTTTTTCCGTTTCCCAGGAAGCAAAAACAGGGATAAGATTTATTATAAGGGCATGTCCTTCTATGCGAGTCGATTTGGAAAAATGAAAAACGTCATTTCTTTAACATTTTCGGTAATAAGGGCATCCCTCATATCCGCGACTATATGGTACGAAAATAAAACAGTGGTTGTTTCTCCTTCAGATCTTATCTGACGATATCCTTTCATTGGTGTCACATGACAATATTAAGCGAATGATTCAACGCTGTCTGCAAATTATAAGTTGCTTTGGCTCTTCCAAAAACCGCTTCCAAAATTGCTTTGGCTCTTGGAAAATGTATCGACAACTTGACGTTCTTGTTATGAGTTAGTAAGGAAACAAACTTGATATTCTGGCTATTAGCCTGCATGCAGACTTTGGTCACTGGGGAGGAGGGGAAAGAAAGGAATTTCCCCTCCTCCCCAGTGACCAAAGTCTGCACGCAGGCTACTGGCTATAGGCTNAAAGCAGTGGTTGTTTCTCCTTCAGATCTTATCTGACGATATCCTTTCATTGGTGTCACATGACAATATTAAGCAAATGATTCAACGCTGTCTGCAAATTATAAGTTGCTTTGGCTCTTCCAAAAACCGCTTCCAAAATTGCTTTGGCTCTTGGAAAATGTATCGACAACTTGACGTTCTTGTTATGAGTTAGTAAGGAAACAAACTTAATATTCTGGCTATAGGCTAACTATTTGGAGTGACAAACTAAGGTGTGAAGTATCTGTCTAAAAAATGGCATTAACTTCACTAATGTCGGCTCGAAAAACTAGCTTCAAAAGACGATTTCACTCATTACATGTACAAATATCATTACATGCGAAATGGCCTAGTCCCAAACTCCCAAAGTTGAAAATTTGCCTATTTAAAAAGTTCCCTGTTTTATCTGGGGGCTTGAACGGATTTTCGTCACTTTTTCGAAGGCATGCCTTTGCAATATTTCGTTGTTTCGTCAAAGCTACGCAAATATCAGTATCACCAATATCTGTGTACATTTGACTTGCATCCGTATACATGGTGGTATTATAAAAAATATCGACTTGAAAACTTGCTTCACGACACGATTGGCGAATTAAATTTTGGCGCGAAATTGCCTAGTCCCAGACTCCCTAAAGTTGAAAAGTTGGCAGTCTGGTTGCTCCTTGTTAGATCTGTTGAGTTTGAACAGAAATGTGTCACTCTTTCGAGAGTGGTGTGCAGTTAAATTGGGAATTGTTATTCGCTAACTTGAGCTATCTTTATATACAGTATATGTTTAACAAAAGACAACAACTACCACTATTACTATTGAACACAACTCAAATTTGTTAAGTCAACAGAAGTCAGTTTCTTTTAAAATTTGAATGGCTTCCTCTTCACCTGTCAGCAAACTGATTAAATGTCCTTATAACATTATAATGCTCCTGTAAACATTTTAACTTTCTTTCAAATGCTCAGTTAAGGAAAAAGTACTTGTGCAAACCTAACACAAAATACACATGAAATGCTTTCATTTTAAAGACAATATTTTCCCACAGTAAGTCACAAACTTGAATTTTCAATTCTGTACATTTGTTTTTGAAGAAGCATGCACAATTGCCAATTCATAATATCTCCTTGAGGATAAAAATACGATTCACGATTTAGACAATACTGCTGTGAAGAATGAATGAACTCTTAACTTCAGACACTTTTCCAGCTAACAGCTATTAAATAATAAATGACATGCCTCTTGTGAATATACTTTTTACAAAGGTGTGGCTCAGCACCTACAGGTTAAATTCAGTTTCCAACAAAGTACACGTGGAGTGTAGCTCTATGCTTCTCTTTAATCACCGCAGAAGAGAAAAGAGGATTAAAAAATGTCACAGTTTTTAAAGCTGTTCACTTTACTGACTGATAAATCTATGTATCACAAAGTGGCGTTGCAGCCAATGACAGTATTGCCAAGATAGCATATACTATTTTCTTCTGGGGGGAGGGGGTACTCACTGTTCAAAATACTAGATGTGCTACCCAATTACATGACTTTTTCAGTCAGAATTCCCTACACATGGGTATATTTTTAGTACCTAATTCCATGGATTGTTTTGTACAAAAGAGTTGTTAACTTGCTAGAAATTTGTCCACAATATCATGATTTTCCTACACATGGGTGGGTGGTTCATGGGTTCGGAAATGAATGGTAGACATGGTCGTTTATCAAAACTGGTGGCATTTCAATGTGGTTCAACCTTCAATGGAAGTACCCCTTAGGCTATTTTTAACAGTTCACTTCTGATAGCAAAATATTAGAATATGTCCTGCCACTTCTTTAGTTTTCATCATTTTATACAAAACATCAGAAATTTGTAAATTATATAGTGCTTCGAACTTGTAAAAAATTTGTTTCATCTGCAAAATTTCCTAGGCCCAGCGCATGAACCCGCACCCCAGACTGCTAAGTTTGTCTCTCACATAGAATTTCTTCTACTTGCATTTCAAATCTTCAAGCTCACCAACGTTAGTTCAAGGAATTGGATGCAAGCATTTTTCGATAAGATTTGAAATTTAGCAAACAATTAAGTATTTGGCAAACACTTAACAGTTTTGAAAGCTTGTCCATGCGCACGTTTGAAAAAGAAATCTTCCATGCACACTTTGTAAAGTTAGCAATTTTGCCCCCCCCCCCTCCCACCAGTGCCTCTCACAAAGACTGCCATGCTTAGTGTTGACTACGATATAGCTACTTGAGACATAAGTCTTGCTATTTCTCACAGATGTTGATAATCATTGTAATGACTGTGCCCCACTCACTTTTTTTCAGTAAATATATTGTCTGCTTGAAAGAGAACACAAGGGACTCATTGCTGAAGCTGAGCAGACACCCCCTACTGGCACCTCATTCCAAGGACTTTGAGCTTTTCTCCGAGAAGAGAAGCGTACAGAACCTTTGCCAGGATGAGTGGTGGTACCTCCCCAGGCAGCCAGACCAGCACTCGAACCGACAACCTTCTGCACAGACGGTGAGCGCTCTGACCACTAGGGTAATCTACCGCCTAAAATTGCATAAGAGGCAGGAGTTGATAACACTGCACTCACCTACCACTTCAGGCCACCTAGAACAAGAGATCTCATTTCAAAGATCTCTAAAATGACATAGTTGTTTTAAAAATTNTATTAATTAGCTGATTGTATTTATTTATGATTAAAGCTAGAATACGTATCCAACGTTAAATAAAGTATCAAAAAAAAAAAGAAAAAAAAAGGGACTCATTGCTGAAGCTGAGCAGACACCCCCTACTGGCACCTCATTCCAAGGACTTTGAGCTTTTCTCCGAGAAGAGAAGCGTACAGAACCTTTGCCAGGATGAGTGGTGGTACCTCCCCAGGCAGCCAGACCAGCACTCGAACCGACAACCTTCTGCACAGACGGTGAGCGCTCTGACCACTAGGGTAATCTACCGCCTAAAATTGCATAAGAGGCAGGAGTTGATAACACTGCACTCACCTACCACTTCAGGCCACCTAGAACAAGAGATCTCATTTCAAAGATCTCTAAAATGACATAGTTGTTTTAAAAATTTGTGAGCTTTTCAATTCAGTACCAAGCATTTAGTTTGTTGTTCTAAAAAAATCAGATTTATCAAAACATGAACCAGATTTGTTTATTGTGAGTGACGTTTCATGAGATACTTCTAAGGCGTATCTCTCCTGAAGATTGGGGAAGAGTCTCTCAAAACATTGCTCAAATTATACAAATCAGATTCATGATAGATCTGTTTTTTTTAGAACAACAAACTATGGCATACAGTAATTCTTGTGAAACAGTTGAATCGGTTTTGCCAGGGAAAAGTGATTGGAGTCAATTTTCTTGCAGAATTTATGGTATATAGCAGTCATGCTTTTTGTTCAGGTGTCGCTTTTTTTCTAAGATGTCGTCTTTTAGGAAACAGGAAAATTTAGTGGGGGCTGTAAATTTTCTGAAGGATGGACAGATCCTCCTATTAGCAGGTTTGCAAACTAACACCTTTTATATTACTGTTAAGACCTGTATGAGTTATATTTGTCTATACAACTATTGTTGCGCTGAGAGAACGATATGGTTATCAATTTATCAATATCTTCCTGACTGTTGTTGTATATACTGTAGTTCTTTAACATTCTGGTTTTTCTTTCAAAAAAATAATCTTCTCCGAGTTTTGGTATCAACTTGATAGCCAAATATAAATCCAACCCAAATGATTTGAATTATAAAACCTATTTTTCTACCTGCTGAAAATTAATCGATTAAACTGAAGTAAAAACAATGACAGAATCAGTGCAGATTACTCTCTGTAAAATCCTCAACACCTTTAGACTTCTGTAGCTGTCGTCTCTCTGATTGATGACTCAATTGCTTCTAATTTCCTGGTTATGGCCTAATGATGATTTGATAGTATTATAGTAGTAGCCATAAATTTTCCTGTCTGTTTATAGGAAAGAGAGTGAATGAATGATAACGAATTATGACCTGATTTTACCTGTATCATATACAGCTGTGCAATTCGATATTCTGCTACTGTAAGTGGCAGTGGGATTCTGTATTCCTTGACAAGAACCATCTTTATTTTGCCGCCACAACCAGACAAGGACAGCAAAAGACATGAGCTTAGGCCCAGCGTATCAAGCCTGTGTTGTGTATCGCCATTGCCGTGGTTGAATCAGTTAAATTGGTTCACACCTTTCCTCTTGCAAACACATCTGAAAACAGCTGCTCAACAAATTGTGCAAGAGATATGTAGCGGCCAGCTGACGAAGTTTAATCATATGTATTTGTAAAAAGTGATGTAGGATGAATGAAGTAAATTGTCTGCAGCCTGCAGTGAGCTCTTGTCTTCTCTCAATCGTTCCACTAATTAGTTTTGTTCCTGCTTGTAGAAGAATGGCTACCATTTTGAATTAGTTACATGTCATACCTCTCACCTCTCTGACTGATTTATTCGAAAACGAAATTTTTTTCTGAAAAGTACCATATTTTATTGATACCAGGGCGATACCGTCCCATAAGATTGATAAGAAAGAACCAAATCATGAACAAAAAGTGATAATTTTTAGCATTATTTTGGTTGGTAATACACTTTCCAGGGGCGGATCCAGGGGGGTGCTACGGGTGCTCAAGCACCCCTCAAAAATCCAAAAATATGAGTTTTCCACATAATTAGCTAAACTGGATGAGACAATGAAAATTCTAACTATTAGAATAGATAAAGCGATTAGGCAACCCCTCGCAGCCCCCCCCCCCCACATCTCTTGGATCGTATCCTCGGCAGTGACTGCAGCTCCAAGCAAGAGAATAAAATCTTTCATTGACGTTCTATTTGTTCAAGTTTTCGTGGACTGGTCCGTTAAATGTGTAAAACATAACAAAAGCAAAATCTCAACATCGCAAGGGATTTGNAAAAAAGGGCGTGGTCATCGTTTCCAGCAAAGTAGAGGGCGTGGCCACACAAAAATTTTCTGGGGGCTTCGCCCCCAGACCCCCTCAGTTGTTCTTAGCACCCCTCAACAAAAACCCTGGATCCGCTCCTGCTTTCTGTTTAAAACCACTTTGCAACTCATAAACAAAAATTGAAAAGTTTCTTAACTTCGAAAACTTTCTCTGATCGTTTCTAGTAGAGTTTCTCAAGCTACTACAGTTTCTTATAGGTGTTTTTTTTTATAAAAACACGAGTGTAATGTGGAAAATCGAGCCGGGAAAAGGTCGGATAATTCACTTAGTACTCTCACAAAATAATATCACCAACAATATAGTCTTCAGACAACCTCCAATGTCTCGCAGACAACAAACCGAAACCAAGTTAAGATTCGTTTATTGCTTAAAGACTTTTAGCTCACTGATTCCAAGGATTAAATTTCTCACTAACTACTCTTAACTTTGACCATTAATAACTCAAGAACAAAACGTCATAGAAATATGGAGCAAAAGGTACCTAAAAATTCAACTTTTTCTCATTTGAACAGTACCCCTACTGACACTTGAAAAAGGATATATGATTTCACACAGACAACCTCCAATGTCTCGCAGACAACAAACCAAGTTAAGATTCGTTTATTGCTTAAAGACTTTTAGCTCACTGATTCCAAGGATTAAATTTCTCACTAACTACTCTTAACTTTGACCATTAATAACTCAAGAACAAAACGTCATAAAATTATGGAGCAAAAGGTACCTAAAAATTCAACTTTTTCTCATTTGAACAGTACCCCCACTGACACTTGAAAAAGGATATATGATTTCACATATCAAATTTATTTTTGATAGTCAAAAATGGCAATTTTCTGCCACTCAAAAAAACATGTCCTTAAATAGTTTCAATTTGAAACAAGTACAATCCAAATTCATTTTCAGTAATACTTTCACTATATCCTCTATATCCTTTTCCGATGGATTCAAATTGCTATTTGGTACCCAGTCAGTCACAGACAGTGGCGGAAATTGAGCCTTTGGAGTGAGGGGGGGGGGGGGGCAAGCGCAGTGAATTTTCTGAGTCATTTGTTTGAGGTTCATACAGCGAAAGAAAACGGTCTCAGCGGCGTGGCCACGATAAATTAACTGGGGAGTAATATAATGAGGGGGTCTGAGGGCGCAGCCCCCAAGAAAGTATTTTGAGGACACGCCCTCTACTTTGGCTTAGAACGTATCTCTCGATCCCATGTTTGCCGGTATTAACATAGAATTTTTTACCATTTTGTGAACTTTGCTTTAGAATTTATCATCCCCAGGAAAATTTACCAATTTTGTAACAGTTTTCTATGAATCACCATCTTTGGGAAAATTTTTGCGCAAAGACCTTATACTTTGTTTTAGAACGCTTCTCACAATCCAATGTTTGCATGATCCCGAATTGGAAGCCTTTAAAATTCTGCGATAGTAGGTTTGGGAAAATTTTTAAAATGCAAACCTTTACTTTGGCTTAGAATGACTCTCCTTGTCACTTTCCAGAATTTCTTGGGAAATTCTTACCCTACCCTAACTATATTCAGCTACTTTCTTCTCGATTTTGAACGAATCTCGAGGACCATCTTTTGACAGAGGTTGGGGGCAAATGCCGCCATCCCTCCCCGTGGCCACGCCACTGAGCGGTCCCCTTTGCAGCGAATAGGAACGAGAGCGCTTTCATTTTACTAATTACACCGAAATTTCATACCGAAAGACAAAACTTTTCCGAATCAGCGGGCCTTTCTTCTTCCACTTCCCAGGTCAAAATATCCGACTTTTAAGATAAATTTCCGAATCATATCGAATTGGGGGGGGGGGCAGCTGCCCCCAACCCCACCCCCATAATTTCCGCCACTGGTCACAGAGGAACCTTTGACAAAACACTTTAAATTTTTGGGATTTTTGCTCTTCGTTGCAAGTTTTGAAAACTTTTCAACTACTTCTCTAGAGAGATGACATTGATCAGTAATAAAGAACAACATCCTCCTATCGTTTCCTTGCCTGCGCAGGTGCACATTTTATGCATAGTTAAATCTTGTTCCTCTAATTGAGCAGCGCATCCCATCAAAGCACACGTTTGAAAAGACAACTAAATTTTTAATGCTTTGCGGCAAATTTTGCTTGCCACTCAAACCACCGGTATCACTATAATTCTGATATTCTTCCCACCTTGTGTCTTTTAGAAACCATGGACTGTGCACTAATTTTTGGGAGGAATTTATTAAAACAAACTCTTTTCAAGATACCGAAACATATCCGCAACATGAAGGTGGTATAGGCAGCAAACAGTGGCGGCACCAGCCGCAAGAAAGTGGAAGGGACGAAGAAAGGTAGGGGTCTGGGGGCGTAGCCCCTAGGAAAAATTTCAGGGAAACGCACTTTTAATACTCAGGAAACGCCCTATTTACCCTCAGGAAACACCTTTATTTGTCTATCAAACTCTAGAGATACCTAACCCCTCCTTAGATATTTTCTCAACGGATTTAGAAGAATTAGAATACTGACCTCAGAGAAAAGGGGGGGGGGGGACTCCTCCATTCCCCCTCGTGGCTCCACCACTGGCAGTAAATATGGACGAAATAACAAGTTATCTAACGTGTGACTTTTTATTATCATTCTACGATATGCATGCTATTTGTGCAATATAAATAGCAATATAAATATCAGAGTACATTTTGCACGAAGTTTTACACGAAGACGAAGTTGCTCTAGATACAAACTCAGAAAACAGAACTGAATTCTCTCGTCTAAACCCAACCCACTTACAATTGCTTATTATCATCGTAGTGGTCAGCTTATAGACTCCATACCAGGAACCCACTTACAATTGCTTATCACCGTAGTGGTCAGCTAGACTCCATACCAGGGCGTTTTTAAGACATTTTTACTGCTACGGAATCTATTGAAAAGGTACCTTAAGATAGCCCTAAAGGGCATTTTAAAAAGTCAGTAGAAACAGCGGTATGAATCTATGTTTAAGATGCAAGAGAACAAGGCCATATTGCTTTAGTTGTCATATAAGGTAACGTCACCAGTTTAGGACTCACTCATAATAATGAATATTTTGAAACAAAGTAATTATCTAATACCAAGTTATAAAATGAGATGACAAATCTGATAACAAAATTGATACAAAGCGGTGCTATAATAATGCTGATTTTATTGCGTCTTTTACCTTTCTTCAATCTATTTTTATCATCTTCTGAAAAGATTTTTTTACAGAAAAGGGCGCATCACTGGTGAGGAAAATGGGCACGACTGGTGGGGACACTGAAGGGGCTGGTGGGGAATTTCCCCACCACTTTGTATGTTAAAAGATGCCCTGCTTCATATAGTCGTAGTTTTGCTCTTTGAATCACTGACCTGATACAACTACTGCAGCGACAGCAACAACATCAATTCAATGAGATGAGTGAGCGAAAGTTTAGGGCCTTGTGGAGTAAGGCTAATGGTCAGTAGTAAGAACATTGACTTCGAAGATTTGATCGCCTACGGAACTACTCTCGAGTCCGGAATAGACTGGGGGGCTGGAATAAACGGGGTGGGTTGAGAATTTCCCAAATTCTAATAAACGGGGGTCTGGAATAAACGGGGTGGGTGGAAAATGTCCTGAATCTTAAAAAAGGGGGTATAAAATTAGAACAAACAAGTGCTTTTGACTGTAAAGAACATCAAAAACAAGTTGAAAGTCACAGAAAAGTTATTGAAATGAGAAATACAGTTCGAATCACATTCAGAAAAGATGATTTCACATTTCAAGAAGCTCGAAATTAATAAACTAGAATAAGGATGTCCTGGGTGGAATTTTTTCAAAAATTTATTTGCCGGGGGGACGGCTATTCTGGACTCGAGAGTACGCGGGAATTTATAACCTGCGGACAGACTGGCAGAGGAGGGTGGGGAGAGCTTGGGAAGTAAAGTCTGAGCGCAGCGCAGGCTAGGGAATGTAGAAGCTCGGCCAAGCGTTTTGCAACCCAATCAGATGAAATAAACAATCTCTGAGGCTAAAAAGATCATTGCTTAGCAATCCTATAGACAAATTTCTTCTGAACCTGTATTTTAAAATTTTCTCTTCTAAGCATTTCTTGTAGTAACGTTTGAAGAAAGAAAGCAAAGGACTGGTTAACGCCTAGCGCAAATTTAATTAATTGTTGAAGTGGAATGACCCCTAATCAAAAGCTCTTCAAATCGATACAAAATGAAATAAGCTGGGTTTTCGTGTAATGACTTGTTCAAGGGAAACTACATACCACAAGAATTGAGTTCTCTTATGAGGTACAATCTTTGTAATAGATATTCATACAGACGACATGTCACGTGACTTGATCAATTCGCGCTCGAAAATCAGACTTTGGGTAAGTTTATTTATCGCAATAAATAAATTAAAAAAGCTTGGAAGCTGCTCAAATTATTCAAAAACTTTAGCAGATAGATAGGCGAATGTCTAAAAGGAAGGTTGACTTTGAGAAGCGACGAGCAACTCACAGCCGACAGAGTTTGTGGTGCTAACTACGAAATTATCGACGCAAAGGCAAGTTTTTCACAGCTTTCTTGGCCTAAATTTGTGTTTTGCTTTTAAAAACATCATGTTCGTGTGTTTATTTCATAGGTTTAGGTCTGATTGACAATTGCTACCTATCCTTTCCCTACTCACTATCGCGAGGTAGAATAGAGGAGCAATTTTATACAACTTTTTGCAAATTTCCTATAGATTCCTATAGAAATTTTCTGAACATTTACCCCAAAACAAGATGGCGTCGTGTTTTCAACGCTGCTGTGACGTCATGCCGTCTGTATCAATAANTCCCTTTCCCATAGTTCCCGGATCCACCATTCCAACATTTCTCCTTTGTTCCGTTACGGAATGTTGGAATGGCGGATCTCGGAACTATAGGAAAGGGATCGGTCAGACGGACTTCATGAAATAGACTTGGGGCAAGCCTAATGCCTTGCAGGCTAGATTCATAAACATTTTGAATTGTTCTTGCAAAAATATGGCTAAATCTTATCAGAATAAGTGTTAAATGTTCTGAAAATCATGTCGACCAAATAAGTTTCACATTTCTAAGTTTCTTTTGCCTCAAACCAAGTATGTTTGTTAAAGTTATTCGAAAATTTGAATTTAAAAATTATTGCATTTGACAAAGATAACAGCAGAGGGGGTCCAGGCGTATCCCCTTGTGCTGGAAGAGTACTGTAACAACAACAGCTCGACTCGACCGCAACGATGACGTAGCCCGATCTCGAATTACACAGGTGTTGTTTTCATAATCCGGATAACAGGGAAGCAAAGAAACGAAAACTAGGGAACTCGCTAGGGGATACGCCTGGACCCCCTGTGATAACAGCAACACGACGCAGCTGATTGATAAAATCGTCTCGGAACTTCGAAAAGTTTGAGGTTTCAGAACAAATTTCTACGGTAAACTTTAGCAACACAACGGAGAATTTGCTTGAGCTTCATACTATCTTATATATTCTCAAGAATTTCATCAAGTACTTTTTTTAGAAGTTCTGCACCACTTGAAGAACTTTACGGCAACTTTGAATCATTTATCAAAATTAAAGCTCTGAGATATGAAATCTGGTCGACAAGATTTACGAAACACTTCAAAAATAAATTTGCTGTGCATTGCAATATAATCGATGAATAAAATATTGATATTGATATGAGAATTAAAAACCCCGATAAAAATTCAGTTTATCTAATGCTAAAAAGTTTCACTTATCTCGTGTTGGCATCCTTTGCGATGCATGTTGCAGCTAGAGCGGTCCAACCAGTTTGGTGACTGCAATAAAAACAACATAGACGTGTTGGGCTTCCGACAACACAGTACCAAAAATTGCACTTCATTCTAGTAGGCATGGGAAAAGTTGCAAAATTCTAGTTTTTGCTCTAATGTTCGAAGTTTGAGCTTATCAATTTTTGAACTTTAAAGTTTCTTTTTCTGGATGCGGGATACTCAAAAATTAATATTGCGAGAAATCAAAATGATCAGTGCTGGAGTCGAACATATGACCATTAGATATCTAGTTCAACAAAAAATTTAACTTTTTGTCAAAAAAGATCAGTGAGAAAATCTAGGATCTGAAATGAAATTCTACATTTTTTGTCAGTTCATCAAAAGCATTGTCAATGAAAAATGGTAGCAAATATAGTTGCATTTATTAAGAAAAACAAATGAGATACACAGATCGATGATGTATTTGTGATCTCCATCACTGTGGATTGCTTGATAGCTACCAGCATTCTTCTCAAACGCCGTCCATGGCCTGGCAATTTAATTCTTATAACTGGGGTATTCTTTTAGAAAGTACAATAACTAGATTTGTGCCATTTTAAAATAAAACTGAAACTTACCTAGCACCACAACCTCTTCCATTTTCTGCGTGAAAGAATTCATAAAAGAGAATGAGATCTTTCCAGTGCTCATCATCCTTGTACCTCGCCTCGTCTCCATGACATGGCCTCTTTCCTGTCTTATCTTGCAAGAAGAGGCTACCAAGCCGTCTTGAAAGCTCAACGGAGACATCCTTCAGTCTCATCTTGTTACCAGACCCCGTCGGGCATTCCACAAGCAGGGAATCACCATAGAAGTAATCGTATCTTTCTAGTGCTTCAATGATCAAGGCATTCACTGAAAAAATGGAAACTGATCGTTAACACAAGCATTAAAATGAGTCTTAAACTCTTTAGTACCAACAAGTTTTCGAAAAAGTTACAGTCTGACTAATGTTAAAGCATCTATCAAATGCATGTGAAATGGGTCACTTGATTTTTGCTTCTAAAACTGAGGCAATTGCCCTTAGTTATCACCTTTAAGGTCTTTGTTCATGATAGAGACTGATTTTCTATCATGAACAAAATGATAGGACTGGAACTCAATGAATTTTTCAATGACCCATTATACCCCACCTTGACCCATTTTACCCCACCCTGACCCTACCTCACCCTATACATTTTTGAGCTTCTTAATTAGCATATTTCAAACTTGGGCACTGCATTGTTCTCTATCAGATCCTATCGTACAGTTTGATCTGGCCTATTTCAGACAAATGGCAAAACTAGCAAAAACAGTCAGCAAATGATGCAGTTAGTGAATATATCTTTTTATTTGCTACATGGTACAGTAGACAAATTTCTACGACACATCGAGGACGAGATCCTTACCTGGGCAACGTTAAGAAAATGCCTCAGGTTTGAATTCAAGTTTTAAAATTCAAGTGCTTCTGCAAAAAAAATTGGAAAGCGCAGAATAATTGCAATAGAGCTAGCGGCGAGTTATAATGAATATTTTAGGGTTTCTGGACGGCAGAATCATTGGCCTGTTTTTAAAAATGAGCTTTCTCTTTATTTGAATCGCTTTGATAAGCAACGGCAAAATCATTATTGCTTCAAAGTTGCACCGCAGACCAAACAAACGGTGGCTGTTTACATAATTAATTACTTCTAAGCAATCGAAGATCAGTGCAAACAATTCAGCTGCTGCAATTATAAAGGGAGTAGCCGCCACAAAAGTGTAATATTTACTACAAGGTAAAATCTGTTTGTTTGGTCTGTTAGTTTGTTTGATAAATGTGAACATGATTATCTTCTTAATATTGATTTGAAGTGAAGTTTGAGCAAAACACTTTCCCCGACTGTAAAATGAATTGGTCTTATTCATCAATCGTCATTCCGTCTTTTTTTACATTTATATTGTTCATCATTTTATGAGTGTCGTTTTTCTAGCTGAAATTTACTACAAAAAGTTAGCAAAACGGTTTTTACTGTAGAACGCAACTAAATGGTCTAAATGGTCAGACCACACACACTAGGGCCCTCTCTGCTTTCGTGGCCGGTAAAAAATCATGAGCCAGTCCGCCACTGCCCGACTGAGTCATCCCTGCCCCTTGCAAATTTCGAATTTCAGTTGAAAATTTGTACTACCGGGTGAGTAAACAAATAATAATTCCCATTTGAAAGGCCACTGCTCCCTGGATATGAAATCCTTTATAATTTCAGAATGGAATGGCCGATTCAAGCAAGGTAAATTTGTATATCTAATTAAACATGCCCGCTGGTAAAAAGAGAAATTGCAAATATCATTATTTTAAAATTCAGGGAACAGTAACTTTTCAAATGGGGATCATTTTTCATTTACTCACCCAGCAGAAAGTTTTCAAATAAAAAACATTTCCAGAAACTTACTTGGGAACCAAACAGGCCCTCTCCAATTGCTGTTACCACCAAATAAGTACGTATTAGATTCTGCCGGAACATATTCAACGCCTCCAACTTCACCATACTCTGCACAGTTAAAATAATATGGATGCTTCTCGTGGTATTTAGAGAGAGATCTGATACCATAGGGGGACAGAAACTCCTCTTCATCAAGCATAAACTTCAGGACTCTTTCTAGTCTTTCACGTGACGGTACAGCAAGGAGATGATTGTACTCTGTTCCTGTACTCATGTATGAAATCTAAAAGAAAAGCAGGAGTGAATTGGAGCATAAACAAAATAAAACATAATAATGATGGTGATGGTGATGATGATGATGATGATGATGATGATGGTGATGGTGATGATGATGGTTATGGTGATGATGATGATGATGATGATGGTGATGGTGATGATGATGATGATGGTGGTGATAGTGATGATGATGACGATGATGATGATAACACTCTCAATTTGAAGCTGTTACTTAAGATTATCATTGATAATTCTTTAACTTACAAAATTAAAACTATTAATAATTAAATTCAACGAAAGAGTAGTATCGGTTCAATATCTTTTCTTCTCATTGTAAGAGTTGCTTGCTTGGCATTTATTTTTATTTTTATCTCATACAGGCCTAAACGATGGCCAATTGTTTTCTCGTGCCCTCTACACTACATGTTAGGTATTTTCCTTCATAATTAGTTGCAGGTTCTATTATATTTAGTTTTAAAGATAGAGGTTTGGAGCGAGCCCAGAGTCCAGAAAAATGCTGGAGCCTAGATTTTTTAGCTTTCAACTATTTCCCCCTATTTTTTAGCTAGCACGAAAAAGAATATAGAACAGTGTCAATGGAGAGGGACGGGTTGAGGGACATTGGAGGACTGCCAAGGTGTCAGATGGCAATCAAAAAGCAAAGCAGAGGAAAGCATGTAGTTGTCGGGTATTTCAATACTATATAGCATGAGACAAAAAACCATAATACTGCCGCAGAATTAGTTCTGTCATCGAATTGCAAAGATTTCCCTCTAGAGTACGGGGACTTGACCAATTTTGTCAAAGTCTAAAGATTGTCGAAGAACTTAGTATGCCAAGAATGCCACTTCCGTAAAATGTGCCACAGCAATGTCGAAATGTACACTTTTACAAACCTGGGATGCCAGATCTTGTCTATTCTTTAGAAACCAATCGAGCCTCTTTTTGAAGCCAGGAAGCTTCTTGATGACCTCTTCTTCGAGCACAAGGCATGCAAACAGGGGGACAAGACCGACCATGGAGCGGACTTTTAATGGCACAGCGTTTCCACCAAGTCTGAGTTGGTCGTAGTAGAAACCATCTTCTTCATTCCAGAGTCCACAGCCAGATAGCTGGTTCATGGCATCAACGATAGCTATGAAATGTTCGAAGAATTTCGACGCCATATCTTCGTACGAGGGATCATCGACTGCTAGATCAAGGGCGATTCCTAACATCACGATTGAAAAGAAGGCCATCCATGCAGTGCCATCAGCCTAAAATACAGAACAGAAAATCTTGGACCAAGAGTCAGGATAAAGGGGATGGCTGCGGGCAATTGTCTCCAAAACAGGGACAAAAAATCCTAAAAAATGCTCTGATCCACCCCCGTCTAATTCATCTACCAAACACGAGACTTGGAGGAAGGCAAAGGATAACATATTCAATAACAGTACTGACAAATAACTATACCATTCTCATCTATGCAAGAAACAAGGATTCAAAATGTGGAACAAACCTGTTCTAAATCCATTCCTTCTGGAAGTGGTCTTGATCGATCGAAAACACCTATCGAAGAGAAACAAACGAGAAATCATATCTTGCATCTGTTGAAAATGACAATACTCTTTAAGATTTACCAAAATCACGGAAATGTTGACTTCTAAAGAAAAGTTAAAGTATGTGAGTTAAAGACTTCGATTGCTGGGCTCTAAAGATGAGATTCATTATACGAACAACCAACTCATTAAAGTCCAACATAATGCAACCATACCAATGTTATCGAGGCCAAGGAATCCACCACTGAAAATGTTCTTTCCTCCTGGGTCCTTCCTGTTCACCCACCTAAAAAGAGATATCAACATCAGAAAATATGAAAAAATATCAAAAAAATTCACACTGCTATAAAAGTGTGCAGCTTTGACAAGGTAAAATTTTGGACAAGTTACATTACATTCAAAGTTGTGTTGTCTTGTATACGAAACAACTTTTCAAAAGATTTGCATGTTCTTCATGTTTTAGGAAATTTTACAAAACATAACTTATTTGAAGAAAGTGAAATTGCATATGGAGTACTGCTGTCGATAAGCCACGAGACAAGACCCTATATCATAAAGGGGTGGAAGGAAAACAGTTTCGTGGTGGAGCAATTTACTTGCGATAAAGGGATGATCCACTCACTTTGGGTACTTTTTTAATCTCAATTTTGGTCTTAGTTTTCAGCTAAACACAAAGTTTAGGATACCTTTTTCAGTTCTTCCCAGATTTAAGGAAATGCTTCCAAATCTCAAAAGACTCAGACGTAACTTTAAACATCTCATTTAACGGTTTAAACCCCGTTTTGTCTCGCGTTTTGTAATGGATTTATCTTTACAGTTCTTCAAATCTGTGGGTCATATTTTCACCCCCCCCCCCCTAATTTTTTGTACTCTGCTGGAACTAACGTGGAATTTCTCCATCAGGTAGCCCAAGAGCCTACTTCTCTCCAGGAAACTGCACAGGCCATGAATGTCTGACTTCCTGAATGTACGTCACGCGCTACGCTCGACCCAGACCCGCAAGTCAGCATTCTTTTCAAAAAGCGGCAGTTTCAAACTCTATTTTACAGAAATATGAAGTTAAGAAAATTTTCATTTATTTTTTTCATTATAAGTGCATTCAGGGCTTTCGAACAATGCTTTATGAGCAATTTGGAAAATTGAACTAGATAGGCACTTTAAGAGAATCAACAGATATAAAAGTCCCGCGCGGAAGGGGTCTGGGTATTCTATTATTAGCATATTGTATTTGATGATTTCGACACGTAGGTGGATATTGTTTAGCCAGAGGAACAATAGCATGCGTAGGAGTTTTCTCTGTCCTGTTTATAGATGACCTTCACTTAGCTCCGTTGATTCACTTTAACTCATCGACAATTCTCAGTTCATGATTTGATTAACCAGCAACTAGCATGCCAAAAAGTGCTGCGGCGCTTTCTTTCATTCAAACATACACAAAAGGAATTTCAGGAAAGTCCTTTACAGTGATCTGAAAACTGCTCAAAAAGGTTACCACAAGAACAGTGCCCACTGGAACCTCTTCGATTTGAAACATGCAGAAATAGTTAACGGTTAATGAACTAAGTTTTTAGTTCCGTCGATGAGTTAATTGTCGTTGAGTCGAATGAACAGAATTTACAAAAAATCGAAGCCACCCAAGATAATTTGATTCCCCACCATGTGAAATTCATGATCAGCTTTTGAAACACCCTGGCGAGGAAAACATTGTCTCTTTGGCCTTTTCTTCCAGTCATCTTGTAAACAACATGAGCAGCAATGGCATGAACCGGGGGGTTGACATCACCGAAGTTGAATTCATAAGCAGGAATTTGCCCATTTGGGGCCATGTACCATTCTCTTAATAACAGCATTAACTGATCTTTGGCGAATTGCGGATCGATGACAGAGAAGGGTATCATGTGAAATGCAAGATCCCAAGATGCAAACTGAAAAGAAAGATGAAAATTGTGTAAAATTAACTGATTAAAATGAACATGGGGGCTATAATCGACAAGAAGAAAAGGGCACTGTGCATCATAGGAGAACAAAACAATGTTGTCTTTAAAATGGCTTAGTGCAGATGGCTTTTGATTTTTGAAGCGAATGTTTCATTGCTTATCAATTTTGCCGCGACAATTCACTAATTTTTTATTCTTTACAAAAATGTATCGTTGCAGAAATTGGTGGTATATTTGTGAAACGGACGAAAATTCTGCAAAATGAAAATGTCTATGGCCTGAAATTGGAATAACACATCAAGTAGAAATGGTGTACGATTGCTATCTTTAACCCTATTCTAACCGGGTAAATTTTTTTCGATTTTCTACCGGGGGGGGGGCGTTTTTCGCCCCTCCTAATTATCTTCGCAACTATAACAGCTATGATAATGAAACTTGCACTGTATCATAAATAAACAAAGGGGAATCCAAAAATAGCATTAATTAGTTTGTAGTCACGTGACTGGCTGCTAGGCAACCAAAAACATTGCAAATTTTGACGAAATCGAGCTATTAGCATAACAAGGTCTATTTTTACTAAATAACAAGGTAGAATCACCATAAAACTATCCAAATACCTGCTTAACATCCTTACTTTGCAGTTTCATGTAGTTTTATATCAATATTTTTGGTTCCTAATTAATTAACTAATTAATTATGGACAATAAGAGTCAATGCAAAATTGTTGGCACAATAATGATGCTTAAACACCATCGATTTCGCATTTACTTGGTGAAATCAGACGTCTTCATCAATATTTGAAATCATTCCATAATTTTTCATGCAAAAATTACTAATTAATTAGAAATATGACGTCATAAAGATTGATGACATCATACAATTTAAAAATTGCTGATGTCAGCAAATATAGATAAATTATATATCAAATGAAAGTACTCATCGAGACGAATCGAATGGTATATATATTGATAGGATTGGAGAACAATTAAAGAAATTAGAGCCATTTTAGTGATTTTCTTTTGTGACCTGTCTCCAAATAAAGGGCATCTGGACTCAGTGGCGGACTGGCCCACCGGTCCACCGGCCCGTGGCCGGTGGGCCCCCTTAAAATATAGCAAAAAGGGCCCCCTTTTCACTGAAAAAGGGCCCCTTTTGCAAAAAAGACAAATATTTTTCTCTTATGTCCCCTTTCGAATAATGGACATCTCATTATACACGCCAAAGCTCTGGTTTAGAGATGGAGTCAAATTTGAGCTTTAAAGAATAACATTTCAACTTTGGAACTAGCAATATCAATAAACATTTCACCTATGTTCAAGTTAACTTTTCAGGATTAACTTAAAAGTTATTGCGAATTGATTGGAGCTAAATTGGCATCGCTAGCCCTGATCAAACCTGTTACCTTTTATTTAGGACACCCGGTATACCACGTGCGCCAAAAAAACTATCCACTTTTGACAGACCACGATAAGTCGTTCACTGGACTGATTTTGAAGCTTTATGACTTAATCTTTGCTAAAATTCATTATTAGATGCAAGAATTTCTGTAAAATTTTTAGTCTTCTTTTTCTTGAGCTGTAATCGAGTTTCATAAAATTTTCGGTCTCGAAAACACTGAAAACGATAACAAAACATCGATCAATTTTTCAGAAGACTCGACATGAATGAACAAAGAGCAAACTTTTCGAGGTGATCTGGGGATTTAAAAATTGATTAGTTATAATCTTTAGCACGAGCCTTAGTTCAACGTTGGGAACATGTAGCAGTATATTCTTTTAATGAAGAAAATGATGTGGGATGCTAATTTATAAAAAATCTGTTTCAAAATGGTCAAAATTCTATTTTAGCGATCGCAAACAAGGGATTTGTAGAAGTGTTCTCAGCCAAAGTAGAAGGAGTGTCCTAGAAAATTTTCCTGGGGGCTTCGCCCCCAGGCCCCCTCATTTTAGTACCTCCACTTAATTTGCATTAGACATGCCGCTGATTGCAACGAAATGTTCTCTTGACCACACCCTAATTTTTCAGGCCACACCCACTAGGCCCCCTTAAGTTCTCCATGGCCGGTGAAAAATTCTGAGCCAGTCCGCCACTGCATCTGGTGGTCACGTGGTTAAACAATAGGCGTTGAAATTTTAATTTTTTAATTGCCGATTAAATTTCCATAAACGTAAAGAAGTTTCAGCGTTATAGCTATCGTCGTTTGGGAGCTATTAAAATAAGTTTGCTAGGGGGGGCGAAAAACGCCCCCCCCGGTTAGAATAGGGTTAACAACCTCTCCAACCTCACGAAAAAAGCAACATCGTAGGTAACATGGCTTCCTATTAAGAATTTTGATGACGCCAGTATAAAAAATTGAGAAAAACCCGAAAAGCTTCATAATTTTGAAATAATAGACAATAACGCTAAAAATGGCGGCCGCGCAAAGCATGCTGGTAGAAAGCTCCCTGACGACCACCTAATGACCTACAAATCTTAGTCTGCTGTTTCGACTAGCTAGCAATACTTGACAATAAGGCTATCGCTGAATGGTCAGTTCAATCCGCTGACCATGGTATCATTATCAAACAACAGAAGAAGCAGCGTCTGTAAAATGTCAGACCGTATGCTGTCATCAAACTTTACGTAGGCTTTCACAAATAACGATGTTCACATATTTGCAATGAGCAATGAAATAGAGATATTGCAGGTGAATAAATAGCACGAGCAAACACAATTAACTGTTGGTTTAATTAATGCGAGGAGAAACGTAAAGTGCAAATATCTGGCAGTAACTTTACAAATATATATTCCAATCTCTCAAAGTTGGTTAGGAAAAAAGTGTTTTCGTTTTACACAAAGTGTGACTTGTGTATGGCAAGTAAAAGCAAACGCTTGCTCATAATTTCAAAAGAAGTTATATACATTGGTCGCACAGGTAACTGGTACCTTCCCCCGGAAATGGTTTCGAAACACAGTGACACTGTGGCCAAACGCCAAACGCAACGATTTAGGTAGGAACCCTAAAAAAGAGCAAACACAGCACATCCAGCACATACTCAGTTTCACATTTTAAAATTCCACATGTTGTTCCAGCACTTTGCTCCATGGTAACGCACTGACCAAAGACAACATTGTTTGTAGCTTTGGCGGAGGAGTGTTGAGGCTGCGGAGGAGTGTTGAGGCTGTGGGCAGGCTACATTGTTTGCATAAAGACAACGTCACAGAAGGATATTTTAGATAGTTTCCAACCGGCTTTGAATGTAAAACAATCAGATACAAACCTGCTGAAAGCGGAGCTGAGATTAGGGAGATTAGGCTTTGTTTTGATCAGTTGGAGTTCAGTCGATCACACTGACACAGATGCACGAGACAAATATAAGACAAGGGAGGAGTGAGCGGTGAGGAACGTAAGGAGAATTGCTTGGCAGTGAAAAGACAGAGAGTAGCTGGCCTGGCATCAATAGAACGAGGAGAGTCGAGAAGAGAGTTCAGTCGTGAATAAATCCACGCTGATGGCTTCATTTGCTGAGCCCGAACCAACAACCGAACCACGTCCACGAGCAGAGTTTTCTAAACCACGACCTGAACCGGAAGGCGAGCCTTCACCAGAATGGGAGTTGGCAAAGAAAACATGGGGTGCAGCTTGGGATATGCATTGGATAGGTATGGCAGTGCTCTTTGCGGTTGCAACGATAATCGCATTATTTTTCCTGAGAAGAATTTACCAGAGAAAACGTAAACAACAAACGATGGCTAAATTTGCTTTGACAGTTACTTTCATCATAGCTTTGTTTACAACATCGAGATTTCTCTATTTGATTATAAACCCATACGAATCGAGAGAGTGTTTGTTTGGGGAGAAGAACTGCCCCTTGTTTGTATCGAGGTTGTTATTCAGCATTGGAATGCCAAGCTTGTCTTCCGCATACTTCCTCTTGCATCTTGCCTTGCTTGATGTTGTGAAGATGAAAAAACTCGGCAATTTTACAAAACTACAAAATTGGTGGTTCTTGGGAGGTATTGTATGTTTTAATCACATTTTGGCATGCACTGCAGATTTAGTCGTGGCATATGTGACGTCAGCCAAATTATTTCTTATTATCTGTCAAGGATATTTCATAGTTTTCAGTGGATGTTTGGTTGTCGCATTTGTTTATTCTGGACTAAAAATATATCGTACGAACAGAGAAACGAAAAGCCAAGTCTACAAGATGAGTGTGAGACTTCCTGGGGATACGACAAAAGAAAAATTGACAAGTGGTGGCAGTGTGAAGAAAGTCCTCAGGCTGACCATAGCTACTGCGGTTTTAGGAGCAGTGTTTTTTGCTTTGCAAATATATGCCCTCGCTGTTGTTTATGTAACAGCAACCGGAGACGTGAAATATCCGAAGCCGTGGCCATGGTTGATATATCAATATATGTATCGCTTTGTTGAACTCTCTCTAGCCAGCTGTGTGCTTTATAATATATCATACATGCCAAGAAAGGGACGTGCTATAAATAGACATGGAACATATCGTCAAGGTACATTTTCATCAGCGATGAAAAACAGTACGCAGTAACGTAAACGTAAAGCCAGTGTTTTGGGTTTACTTTACACAGTAATGAAAAGCCAACGTTTCCATCACGAAAACATGAAGAATTTTTGGCTTAACGAAAGTTACCACGCCCTCTGAAGATAAGCCCTTCCGTTGGCCCCACACAAGAAGAATTGCATTTTCGTCCCTTATATAAGAGCCACTGTTTCTTCCCACGACACCCCCCCCCCCAATATGCAGAGATTTGTGACCTCGTAATAGCTTGTAGCGGGAAAAAGTTCCCCAACTACTTTCTATAGAAACTCATGAAAAACCTTTCTAAAATTGTTGCATTTCGAAGAAACAGACGTCGTACTGACTCTCTAAAATTTGGACCCAGCAAACTGGACAGGAAGTTGGATTGGTAGGATCTAAGTCCAGAAATTATTGAAGTGTAGACCTTGAAGTTAGATCTGAAGCCGCAAATCAAGGACTTCTATTCTCTTACTACACTGTTATGCTGATGCTCCATCCAGCTCTCTTTGCGAATACACGCATGCTTTTTATGGTGCTTCTGTGAGACAAAGAGTATTAAACGATAAGCCAGTTTCCAGTGCATGAGATTACACTTTCGAAGGATATTAGGCAACCAACTAGATCGCTGGGAGTAAACGTAACTAGCCTGTGTGCAGACTATACCCCCCTCAGGAAAAGGTATCCTGAGGGACTATAGTCTGCACGCAGGCTAAAACGTAACAGACAAACGTAACTATTGAAATAGATAGCTGAGAATAAACATAGCTAGCCTGAGGTATCCTGAGGTGGTATAGTCTGCACGCAGGCTATAACGTAACAGACAAACGTAACTATTGAAATAGATAGCTGAGAGTAAACGTAACAGACAAAAAGACAGCTGCTGTTGCCATGTTACCTGATACAGTTCAAGCTGTATGTAAACTAAAGAGATTTGTTGGCTCTGATTAAAAATATCTGACACTGCAGGATGCACATTTTCCTTTCTTCGAGATCAAAATAATATAGTTTGTAAAATAATAAATGTTTCGATTGTGCTATGTTTACATGATCAAAATTTTAGAGGGTGCACAATATGTTTGACGGGACAGCGGGATCGGCCTTTTTTGACGGGCGGGATACGGGATATACGATTCCTGACTGGCGGGATACGGAATAGCCAAGGGCAGCGGGATCGGGATTTGAGCATTTAGCTTTACGGGATACGGGATTGAGTATTTTCCTTTACGGGATACGGGATTTAGAAGATTCTTATCACAGCTGCTGGCTGTATGTAACGTGGTTGTTAGAGATGTTCGAGACTTTTTAACTGTCCAGGCTAAAAGTCTAGTAAGTCTACTCCAGGCTCGCAAGAGCTGGGGAGCCGTGGGGCCTGGCCCCCCCAATAATTTCCAAAAGTTGAATTTGTTCTTTATTTTGTTAAGTATAAATGACTAAAGGAGATGCGAAAATGGTCTCAAACCGTGTTTCGAAACTTCGAAAGGGTTCAGCCCTCTTGATAAAAAGCTTTATTAGGTGCAGCTAAAAGTACAAAGGCGTAGCCAATGTAATGTGAAATACAAGAACTAGTAATTGCTTTTTATCTATATAAGTTTTTTCTAAGGAGATGCGAAAATAGTCTCAAACCGTGTTTCGAAAGGGTTCAGCCCTCTTGATAAAAAAGGTTTATCAGGTGCAGCTAAAAGTAAAAAGGCTTAGCCAGTGTAATGTGAAATACAACAACTAGTAATTGCTTTTTATCTATCTAAGCTTTTATATATCTAGCAGTTACAAAAAGCTATCAAGTAAAACCAAAGCAATGCCTTTTAAAAGTGTTTCTTTTCTTACTAGTTGTGGTTGGTCTGGTTTAGTTGCAGCTAGCATTTGCCTCCCTCAATTTCTTGAGACTCTTTCAAAAATGAGGAGAAAGATGAGAAAATGGGCGAGCATACATTTGGTGGGGTAAGAATTTTGCAAAATTGTCCCAGTTTCCATTCTCCATCCTCCGAATTGATCGGCCGTTTTTTATAGCCGAATTCTACGGAAAGTAAATTATATCTGCAATTTAGCATTCGGATATTGAAATCTGGAAATCAGTTATTTAGCAAGCGGATTCGGCTAGTCAGCGAGCAACAGCCGAATATCGACTAAAAAGATCTGATTTTTCTGGATATTTAATCGAAACATTCAGCACTTCATACTTTCGGCATAAAGTCAGCAAAGTATTTTACAATCCAAGAGCCGGTATTTAAGCGGTTTTATCGGTCGTTTTTCCACAGCTTGCTGCTATGTAAGAGATTTCAATGTGCCGACAATTAACCAATAAATTCGGACGGTCCCTAAATCCATCTCACATTAGATGTCAGGCGAAAATATCCGCAAATAAACACAATCAACGAATCTTATCATGGTAATTTTGCGTTGACGCAAATCTCACCTGATATCTAATGTAAGACGGACTAATTTATAATTTAAAACCTTGACTTAAATTTTGCATTTGGGATAGCCTAGTTGTTAATAATTAATGTACAACAATAAATTTATGAGCCATGAGTAATGTGTGTTCCGCATTGCTAACAGCTCGTATTTTATCACTGTGGCAGCTGAAAACATCCACGTACTGTCATCACCAATACTCAGAAAACCCATCATGTAAACCAGAGGCGGAAATTCTGGGGTCTTGGAGGGGGGGGGGATATTTTCGCCAAAACTTCGGAAAAATGAGCAAAAGCAATGGATTTGTTGGAAATTTAGGCTTGACTGAGTGGGAAAATGTGGCCATTTACTCGACGCATGCCCCCCCCCCCCGC
>REGM01000063.1:383230-402881 GCA_004194415.1 Aurelia aurita
ATAATGGAATCAACTGTGATTCTACATAACTTCGATCATCAACCGCAATGGATCTTGGTCAAATGCCCCTCGACGCCATCTTTTCCGGAATCGTCTATTGTGATTACAAGAATCTTTCCCAAGTATCTTATATCCAACACTCCCTTGTTGCATCTTTGCCTGGCGTTTCCATTTGCTATACAATCCCCCCCCCCTCTTAGTTAGTACTGAATTGTCTTGTCTCTCCACAAATCCTCATTCGTAGTTCCTCATTCCTTGGTGGCCGACCAATTTTGGCTGGTGGTCCTTGCAAGGAATGTCATGTTTGCTGAGGTTCAGAGGGGCTTGGATCATGTTTGCTCCCTCTTTGAGATTTCGTCAATTTCATCTAACAAACGTGACCATATATATAAGGTTCTCTGTTCTCAGGACACTGATGGCCCTTATTTATTGGCAAATGTAAATATTTCCCTCATTCAAAAACATAGAAATTCTGAGTACCCCTTCTTCCGTAGAGGTTGCTCGTCGATATCTCTGCTTAGAGAGCACAATTTGAATGAAAAAATTAATAAATAAAAAACTCTTGTCTCAAATTAGATGTCAGGTGAGATTTGCGATAACGCAAAATTACTCATGCAAAACACTTTTATTCTTGTTATTCGCGGGTATTTTCACCTGAAATCTACTTAGAGCAGACTAGAGATTCTAATCTGTCATATTGTTAATTTTCGGAAATGTATTGCCGTTTTGTGCATAGATAACTGAATCAAACTCGTGTTGTGTTGCATTAAGATAAATCTTTAGAAGAATGATAACAATGATTAAAATCATTAGCAAGAGTGGTAATTATTTAGATGGCGTTTCTTTTCATTTCCGAAATATCTGGTGATGTTGAAAACTGCGGAATTTTATTCATGATTCACATCCTCCGTAAGTGAGGCTCTTTAGAAATCTTATCAGACCGGAACCTTGATGCTGTTCCTTTCAAATCAAAAGTTGTAAAGTATCATTCTTTCTACCGGGTGAGTAAAAAAAAAACAATCCCCGTTTGAAAGGTCAATGCTCCCTGGATATCAAAATGATAATATTGGCAAACACATTATTTAATGGTTGACATGTTCAAATATGATATAAAATGTACCTGACTGAAATCGGCCACTCCCTTCTGAAATTATGAGCGATTTTCTGCAGAAAGCCCCTTGAAGAAACCTTCAAAACAGGCCTAAAATCACGAGCAAATTTTCCAAATATTTCTGCTTTACAGCAATGACTTCAACAGGTTTTAGCATGTGTTATCGTCTTGGAAGGATGAAATCATCCGGAATGATATGTTATGCTCCCAGGGTGACACTTTCATTCTCCCAAAGGGATAGCAAGTGAAAAGCATGTAAAAGCCATTGCTGTAGAGGCAGAAATATGAGGGAAATTTGGTCATGATTTTATACCGTTTTTGAAGGTTTCTTGGAGCGGCTTTCTTGAGAAAATCCTTCATAATTTCAAAACGGAGTGGCCGATTTCAGTCAGGTAAAATTTAAAATTTATTTGAGCATGTCCACTATTAAACAATATATTTACCAGTATTATTGCGTCGATATCCAGGGAGCAATGGCCTTTCAAACGGGGATTGTTTTTTTCTGACTCGCCCGGTACACTGAAAAACTAAATGTGCAGCGTGTGGCGAAGTATAAATAGTATACAGCAATAGCAATCGATAAATTCTATCTGTAAAATACTCGAAATATGCACTAAACGTATCGGGCTGTGCCCTTCGACAGTGCCCTTCGTATCGTCTGTGCCCTTTACCAATCGATTGGTCTTGCTAGAAAGCCAAATTTGGGCTGCAAGTCTTGTCAGTACATGACAGCACAGAAAGACGTGGTTGTTCACTTCAACTTGTGGTACGTCTTTCTCATAAAATAGGTACCTTGCTAATGCTCTAAGTAAGTTTTGGATCCCCAAAAGAGTTCTTCAACGGTGAGAATTTCCCCAAAAAGAAGCTTCTCAATTCTAACAATCGCGTGTACAACCGTTTTCCTAATTCTGATCCGAAACAGAAGTTACATTTGTTTGAACCACTGTACTGTAGGGCTTTATTATATTTCTCGGTAGACTTTGATGTCTGAAAAAAAATCTTTCATGTTCAAATATAAGAATCTACTAAATCTTGATGCATCGATGATTCAAGATTCTCGAACATTCTTTGTAAGACTATTTTTCCAATGAATTGAGTTTCGAAACCACGAGGTGCATTTAATCATCCAAGATAGCCTATGTGAATTGTTCTAACATAAAAAAAAAGACTGTACAACTCACCCAAGGATATTCCCATTTGTCAGGCATTGATAAAACATCTCTGTTGAACAAATGCTGCCATTCCAGATTTCGATTCCTAGATGAAGGTGGCTTGGGTTGGTCTGGGTCCCCTTCAAGCCAGTCTTTGACGACGTAATGATAAAATTGCTTGCTCCACAAGAGACCAGCGTAAGCTTGACGAGATGCTAGCAATTCGTCTTTGGTGGCTTTTTCTGGAAATATGGAATGACAGCGTTAATTAAAATATTTAGAAATGTAAGAAACTTTTGCAAATTTACAGTCATTAATAATTTTCAAATTCGATTTGCTATTTCTTAGAATACATTGCTGTACAGAACTGAACATTAATAGGCGATTGGCCAAAAGCAAAGTTTTGATTTAAACTATAGTGTTCATACAAAGTTTTTATAGCTACTCTTCTCAGAATTTTTCTACAACTCATCTCATTTCATTTTCATTTTAACTTTTTTATCCATGGTAAGTACAACTGCTACAAGATCATACCACGAGAATAGCACACCAAGTTTCCCTTCGGTTGAAAAGCTGCATTCATAAAAATTAGAGCTCTTTGGTTAAATCTAATTTCAAGAAACTACTGTACTAAAAACAGAGCAAACTTGGATTAAAATGATAAGCTTGATCAGTAAACTTAAAAAATTACTTTTAATTTCAAGTAAAATTTTCAGTCAGTTCTTCAACAACATGCATGGGGATGGAATTTTGAGCTAGAACATTTGTTTTGAGGAAATAAGTCTGATATTTCAAAGAATATCGGAAAGGTGCAGACGCGACACAGTCTTCTGCATTTTCTTAACCAAAAGCAGTGGATCAGGCTTTCCTTCTTGGACATAAGACTAAACCTAAATGAAAAGCTTTAGAAAAAACAAACAAAACTGGTAGAGCTACAGTATCCTAATATTTGGTGCCTTACAGTGAAAGACCTGAGATAAATGGTGTGGTGTATAAATAGGACAAAGAAAAACCAACAAACGACAGTGTTTCTCTGGCTTTGTTTTGTTGCTACACGCGTCGAGATGATCAACTACAATAGGCTATTCATAGGTCTATGAAATCTCATTTTTTATATTTACCTGGTAGTACTTGTGCATAGAAGTCATCTGCTTCAGCTTTCCTTGCACTGAAAACATCGTTAAAGTTCTCCTTTGTGAAAGCTTTATCTTCAAGCTGTTGTCCTTGAATTGTCATCCTACAGTTAATCGTATGACTTTTTCCTGGTTCGACGGTTATTTTGTAATACCCAGCAACTTTTGTTCCTCGTTCTTTTGGTTGGATAGCATCTTTCTCTCCATTTATCAAGTGGCGATGGAAGGCGTCTTTAACGTAAGTCGTGTAGCTGTCACTGTCATATAAGCGCTAAAACGAGAACAACAACCAATTCAAAACTTGAAAGTTCTCTTTCCCTTGCAAAACTTGCAAAACAGCATTCTAAATTTTGTAGTCCCTTTTTTCAAAATGTGGTACATTTTTGTGTCGTCAGTCATCTGGTAGACCAGCAATCTTGAAAGATGGCCGATATTTACGAAGCACTAAACGAACACATAATATTTTGGTCTTCAATATTTACATGAAAAAACTTCTATCATTCTGATAAATCTATAGTTAATGTTTTCGAAGGGACCTCAAAACTGTACTTGATTAAACTGGGTAATTTGAGAATATAATTCCCTCACCTTGCTATTCGTTTCATTTTCCGTAAACCATAATTCTGGATCCTTTCCTTGTTGATCGACATCCCAATAACAATGAAACTTGTCCAATGTTTGATGTGTACACGCCACTGAATTCTGACCACTCCTTGCAATCCTTGGCTTGATGGTGCACCCTTCATGTTTACATCCCCAGATCCACGTGTTTCTGTACCAGAATGTTGGAAGGACATGAATCGTGGCTGCTTCTGGACCTCTGTTAGCAACTGTAATCTTTATCAGCACGTCGTTTGCATCATTCTTTGCATATTCAGCGAACACATCCCAGTACTTATTGTCATCAAAGACACCTATGACGAAAAATAACAGTAATAGTTATGATCCAAAGAATTGTTTTCAATGCATGTAGGCTAATTTTTCTGCCTAATATGCTAGATTTCCCTAATGCTACCAGCTTTAGGAGGAGTGAGCACATTTTTTGAGGGGCTTCGCGTAAGCAAGCAAAGTCAGAGGCGTAACCGACGTAAGTTACCTTTTGTTAAAAAACTAAGAGCCCGACCTCTAGGGCCTTAGGGGCCAGAACAATTGTCCAAAAGAAGCAGTTTGAAGAAGTATTAGGCCTGAAAGTATATATTTTAGTGTTTACGTTCTTTCAGCAGTAGTAAATTTTGATGATATTTTCTTTCAGTTTCACTTTAATGTTTTGGCCCATTGTGTCCAGTAGCTTTAGGCGCTCCCTGGTCGTAGCCTTAATACTCCCAATAATTATCTTAATGCTAACTATTGTAATCCTGTGAACCACTGCGCAAGTTTGTCTTAGAATACCTCTACGGAGGTGAAATGCTTTCTTTCGCGTAATTCGTTAATAAATATTGTTGACTGTCAGCAATTTTTTCGCGCCAAATCTTAGACCACTTTGAGCACCTCGTTATGGATATGAGGCCAATGGCCTAGGCCTAAATAAATAAATAAATCGAAGTTGTGGCCAGCAGAGCAAGAAAGTATCAAAGAGCATTTTCATTCATTTACAATGCAGAGTCAACCAGCAAATATGCTGCTTAGATGCAAACATGTTTTAAATAATACAAAACTTTTGCATATGTCAATTTCGAGAAGATTTAGCAGTGAATTTTGGTGGATCAGAACATCAATAATTTGCCACACAATTAACTCAACAAAAAAGAGCAGAACTTTGGAACATCGAAAATATTCTCAACTATCACCATATAAAAGTGGAATTCTTTCTCAACTGAATAATCGTTATCACTTGCAGACTCTGAATATTTCAACCTTGGCAATTAATACTTCGAAATTGCGAGGGGAATACATGCTTTTTAAAAACAATTGTCCTGAAAATATTTGCTGTGAAAAGTCGATGAATTTTATTGCACGTTTTTATGCAAAGAAAGGTGACCAGCTAGACTCACTCTACTGTTTGTATTTAATCCATTAAATCTGGCATCAAAATTTAATTGCATCAAGTTGTGCAGAAAACAAACTTTCTATGATAGAGAAAGATGCCAGGTCGCAAGTTCTACCCTGGTATAAAACTTAAGGGGAGGGGAAGGCTCAGTCCACAGAGACCAGTCTGGAATCGAGGCCCTTTCCGCCAAAGATCTCTGGCGGACAGACTCACTCTAAACAATAGAAAATACAAGAGAACAAAAGAAATTGATGTAAATTTCTGGTAAACGGTGTACGCCGATTCCACCAGTCCACAGAGACTCCTTTTCTTGGCAGAAATATGGTTAAAGCATATTAAAATCTAGCAGGCTGAATGCATGTAGAGATGAGTTGCTTTCAATAAACGTCTTTTTTTAATTTTCAGTGTCAAAAAGCAAAGGAAAGGGGAAGAAGCCTTCAATTGATGTTCAAGGTGCAGAAGGAATAGTGGACCTGAATGGCATCCAGCAAAAAATGCAAGGTGTAATTGATGAGCTGGGCCAGGAGTTTGCCACAAAAATGCCATTAAGAATCACTACAGGTAATTCAAACCACTGTAGATGGCAACATTTTTATTCTATCCCACACTTTCCTATACAGAATTCTTTCCTTGAGATCGAAATAAGCCTCCTGCTGTTTTCAAAGTCATTTTTGCAGTACAAACTGGTCTTGTGTGCAATAAATCTGTTTTCTTGCATGAGCATTTGTGAGGAAATTCTCAACTTTTTAGGAATTCTTGTTTACAGACATTCATGCCTGTTAGAATCAAAATGTTAAAGGATTCTTGAAAATTGTTAAGAATTCATTAGAAGTCTTATGATAGTAGTGATGTTAATTTTTAATATACAGAAGGTATAATATACTTGACTGACGACGTGATTCCTTGTCCTTGTATTCGTTCAATGTTTTCAATCTGATTTTTTTATTTTCTCTCATACAAGTACTCACAACCAAACAGATTCTAAACAGAGACTAAAATCTGAAGAAAAATCAAACTTCCTCTATCCTTCGAACGTCGATAAGAAAAATCGAATGTAGCTTTGAACATCGCTTCGCTTCGAAAAGTCTAACTTTCATCTAATCAGCCAATCAAACGCTAAGAATAGGCACGTGGTCTAACCTTATCAAGAAAGTCGAGATTTGATTGGAGGCGCCCTACATGCGGCGCATTAGGCCTAATTAGTCTCTGTTTTGAAGCTGTATTGTCATGAGTCTCAGTTTGAAGCCATAACTATCATTCAATTCAATGTGGAAAACTGAGACTCATGTAATCAGTCTAATAATATACTGTAATAGCATTTTACTTTTCTAGGATACATAGACAACATAATGGTCGATACAGGCAAAGGGAAGAAAGTCCCATTATACCAAGTTGCTCAAGTACAATCACAGAATGACGTATTTATAATTGAAGTTCAAGATACATTTCCAAATGTGAGTATCATTCTATTCTGTGTGTGAAGAATTAAACGTTAAATGCTGTTCAAAGTTTAATGGACACAGAAACACAGAATTTGAATTAAAAATAATGTTCCCAACTGAAAAACCACTCCATGGAAGTGAATGATGTTTTATGGATGGCCCAAATTTGAAAACTAGAACAATAAGAAATAACATAGAGGAAAAGTTAAAAAATGAACAATAAATCAGACGTAGGGCTACTGAGTGTGAAGCTTTTATTGTGCATTGATCCCAATACAGTATCCAATGTTAGATAATTTACTGCAATGTGTCTTCATTCTTTCCAATGGGATTTTGTAATCTTGAATAAATAACACTGTCTCTTTTTAGGCTGTAAAGTTAATTTCTGCAGCAATAGCTGAAACTGGTTTCAATATGCAGCCACAAGTGAAAGGAACAACAATTACAATACCCATACCATTGTTCACACATGATCAAAAAGGAGCAGTGGAAAAGATCGCTAAAGGCATTGCAAATCAAGCTAAAGATGGAATTAGAAAAGTTAGACAAAAGGGAATGATTGACATCAGGAACAACAAGGAGGGCAACTCAAAAGACCTCATACGCAGGATAGAAAATCAGGTAAGTTGATGCATGGTAGCCTATAAACAGCCTCGATACTACCCGAACCATTGTTTTTTGCTTTTTACCATGATTGGTCAATTAACAGTGGTTTTACAAAAGGAATCAGACATCGAGTGTTGAGGCTACACACAGACTAAGACCATGTTTACACTGTGTTGAGTACAGTTTTAACCTGCTACAAAGTTGTTATGGTTCAAGAGCATTTACACTGCTCCAGAACAAAATTATTCTATAGATAGAAGGAACAATAAGTGTTACAGATTAGCAGGAACAATGTAAATGGGAGGCTGATCTGTTACACTTAATATGTTATGGATCCAAAGTTGTCCCGGTACAGTGCAGGCCTTGCAAGGAGAGGTACATGCGTCCGATCAAGCACCTTTACACGCACCTGAAAAATTCTAGGAGCTTGATAAAGTGAGTACCTGGGTTGATAATCTTTTTGATACAGTTAGTGTGCATGCAAATTTAACTAAAATATTCTGCTTATATTCAGCCTGTTCTCGTCATTTCTTTGCAGTTTTTTTTTGCTGTTTCACATATTAACAATAATTTCTTTATGTTCAGGGACCAACTTTTCCCCAGGTGCTCAATCAAGCACCTAGAATTTTTAAGGTGCTGTAACTGTAAAGTGCCTGTATTTTTCTTCCTCACAAGGCCTGGTACAGTGTAAGCAGGATCTAAGACTTGGTAAATATCAGGTGGTTGAAAAATTGGAAAACATTGGAAAAGCATCATTTGGGATTTTGGTTAAACATTAAATCAACAATCGTAACAATTGGCTCAAGGCATGATTTATCATCATGGCCTGTCCAAAATGGGTACCTTTTTGGCACACTCGGTATTTTCACAACACAAATAGCTTTTATAATCTTAATCAAAATTGTCTACTTTTGATGGTGAAGATGAAGGTGAAGTTGCGTTTCTTAGCGCCAAGCGCTGGGATCGCAGAAGTAGAGAAAACCTAATCGAGTCCGCGACCCCTTGTCATGACGCTCAAATGGTGGGGCTCTACCTGGGATCGAACCCTGTCCACCTCTGACTGTTCTGGCTGCAAAGTCAGAGGATTACACCGCTGCGCCACAACACCTTGATTAAACTTGAAGCCCTTTTATTGGAGTTTAACAATATTATCCTGATTTTTGCATAAATGCTTTAATGCAGTAGATCTTGGTTCATAATTGCGATGTTCAAATAACACTCTTGGATTCTTTTTTAGGTTCAGCAAATAACTGACTACTGGACAGAAAAGGTAGAACTTGCATATGAACAGAAAGTTAAAGAAATTGGTGGAGGAAAATCAAAATGAAACCAGAAAATTAACTTTATTTTAAATTACACAATTATCCTTGGATGTGGATGCAGTAATTTAGTTCTCAAAGGATATGTAGTGATTGTGTGAAAAGTAGAAAAAATAGAAGATTTTTGGTAGCATTTAAATGTATCTACAAGTATTTAACATGGAGAGATGTGACTTTATTGATCTAGGTTAATGTGAATATTCTTTAACGAAGCCTTTGACTTAATACCATTTCCAAAGCCCAGCTTGAATTGAGGCCCTCCTAAAACACAAATTACTAGACGTGTTCCTTGTCTTAATGAAGGTGTTTACCCCCTTGGGTCACAGCAGCAACTAAGTGCTACTTGATTCTGCAACCCCTTGGCGTGGTGATGATGTGGAATGGTGGGACTCTAAGAGGACACCACTGGATCGCTACACTTTCAAATCCATAGAGATACATGCTGTATGTATCAAATGGTAATAAGATTCTAAGCAGAAACTCCCTGAAAATTTACTTACGTAAACTACACCACATATAATTATTATCTTTAAACTTACCGGAATCTGACAGCTCATATTCAAGCTTGTCCAACTCTCTTTCTCTGTTCTCTCTTTCTAGTTGGCTGTATGGGTATTCATTTTGTGGATACTTGTACAAGGCTTTCATGTAAGAATGGGTTGGTGTTGAATCCAAATAATAGTAGCATTCCTTCACATCTTCACCATGATTACCTTTTGACGAATAGGAGATAACCTTTGATATTCAATGTGTACAGTTAAGCTTGGTTCACACTCATCGTAAGAATCATAAGAATTCCCGACATCTGGGCGGGAAATAGGCTTCGAAACAGAAACGATTTCTATTCTTCCAATGAAGTCGGCAACCATCCCTGATAGTCAGGGACATCTTGGACGCACTGAAAAATATGAACACACTTATTATAAGAATCGGGGATTGGGTGAATACCCCCAATTCTTACGACAAATGTGAACTAGGCTTTAGGTAAAACATTATTTTGTTATATGTGTGATATCATTGGAAATCCATCAAATTTTAGCAACAATTGTCCTCTTTTGATGACTGAGAAATGCTTAGTTTTTTATGCAAACTGAACAAAATTGCTTCATTTTCAAAGTCAAATCAGAGACAGTTGATAATGGAAGCAAAATAATCTGACAAACTATAAGTTTTTATAAAACATGATGGGGATGTGCTTTTTGGGGTAGACTTCCACTTTTCTCTGTTTCAAGTATATATATGTATACGCAAACAATGCAACGTATTGAAAAACATTTGTGATCAGGGTTGGCGTCAGTGGGTTGGGGGTGGACATGTCCACCCCACTGTTCTCGAGTCAGTATTTATTCTTAACGAAATACGATGCAAAAAAGTTAGTTATACCCTCCAGCAATAAATTCTATCTCGTGTCCACCCCACTTCTTCAGGGCTGGCACTGCCCCTGCTTGTAAATAAAATATAATTAAGCGTTGGTAGCCATATATACAGGATTCTGAAGTCGCAAAATGCAAATTCTTTGCTTACCCTGTGGTCCAGTTAGACCATACAGCCTCTCTTTTAGAATTGGATCTTTGCCATTCCAAAGTGCAAGTGCAAAACACAAACGACATTCTCTGTCAGTTATTCCAAGCAGCCCATCTTCACCCCATCGGTATGCACGAGACCTTGCATCATCATGACTGAAATACTCCCAACTGTGAAGATTGGAAAAAAGCATTTTAGTGTTCTCCTTGAGAATGCGTAGCAAAAAAACCGATGTAAGGGGATATGTAAATGGCACATAAATATGCTTAAGTGGAAACAGTGGCTGCACCAGAGGCAGAAACTGAAGTGGACAAATAAGAATGGGGGTCTGGGGGCAGAGGCCAGGAAAAATTATTGTCATCATGCCTTTTTTCCTGGAAAGCTCAACTTTACTCTCAGAAAACACCCCTGTTGCCAGCAGCAAATGCTTTTTTTATCCATATCTAATCCCTCCCTCGGTTTCTCAACGGATTTATACGAACTGGAAAACAAACCCATGGAGAGAAATGGGGGGATCACTGGGATGTCATTGCATTTCTTTTTTTTTCTGGGGTCTCATTGCATTTCTTTTATCATAAAGATTTTGTTTCATTGAATTCTTCTTGCATTTTGCTATGCGCCTGAGGGACTACCCTGAACAATATGTAGACAAAAAAGACTCATACCAACTACCATCTGGAGAATAGTCTTCCCTCACTGTACCCCATTGGCGCTCAGATAAATATGGTCCCCATCTTTTCCAATTCTTGTGTCGCTTTTCATCTTCACGGAGGCGTCGTACTTCTTCAGTGTCAAACTCATAAAGTACTTGCCATTTGCTGCTATTAACTCTCGGAATCGTTGCTCCACTTGGGCTAGGAGCAAGAGATTGTGTAGCCATCTTTTGCTCAAGTGGAATAGGAACATAAACAAGAGCCACAGCAACTATTGTTGTTCTGATATAGGCGGCCCACCATTAGAATGTCATTGATGACAAAGCATGGATGCTGTTGTTGTTGCTATGTGTCATTCATCAAGAGCAGATTGCTCCCCCACAGCTACAAGAATAGGCTACAAAATAGCATTTCCACTTCCACAAAATCCTGAATGGCTGACAAAACAAACACACCTCCAAGAATTTGAATAATCACATTGCGCAAAACTGCAACAAACTCAAAAGCCTATTTTTCGAGTTTGAAACATCCGTTGCACAACTCCAGCAGGTAAATTTATAATTTATTTAAGTAATTTATATCGCTTTCAACAATATTTTTGACAAAAATGTTCCGCAAAGAAAACAGAACAATCTCACCTGTAAAAAACGATTTATCACACAAAGTTTGGAAAGTCTTCGATTCGAGAAAAATGCTTCAATTTTGCGTTTGCAGTTTTTAGGCAATGTGATTTATTCTTTGGCCGATGTGTATGTATTTTTTAGCTGATAAAGATGAAGTGCCGATGCAGGGCCGATACCAACCATGAAATCTTAGGAAGGCAAAGCTCAAAAGTTTTCCACGGCAAAATCAACAACAACAGCAGTAAAAACACCAGTTGCAGGAAAATAAGTTGCAATCATGCATGAAGTACTCCTTTAATAACAAAAGATCTTACTCACATTGTAACGATAAAGGTGTGTACAAAATCGTTACTGCATGAGAGGCACATCTTCCTTTGATCTCGAAAAGGTTGTGAATTTTCATTGATTGGCTTAAAATCTTACTCACGTTGTAAGAATAACGGTGGTATAAAACATAGGTACACCGTTATCGTTACTGCAGGAAAGGCAAATTTTCCTGTTTTCTCGAAAAAGTTCTGAATTTTTATTCGTTGGCTTAAAATCTTACTCAAGTTGTAAGAATAACGGTGGTATAAAATATAGGTACACCCTTATCGTTACTTCAGGAAAGGCACATTTTCCTGTTATCTCAAAAAAGTTGTGAATTTTTATTCTTTGGCTTAAAATCTTACTCACGTTGTGAGAATAACGGTGGTATAAAATATAGGTACACCGTTATCGTTACTGCAGGAAAGGCACATTTTCCTGTTATCTCAAAAAAGTTGTGAATTTTTATTCGTTGGCTTAAAATCTTACTCACGTTGTAAGAATAATGGTGGTATAAAATATAGGTACACCGTTATCGTTACTGCAGAGAAGGCACATTTTCCCGTTATCTCGAAAAAGTTGTGAATTTTTATCCGTTGGCTTAAAGTCTTACTCATGTTGTAAGAATAACGGTGGTATAAAATATAGGTACACTGTTATCGTTACTTCAGTATAACGGTGGACCTAAAATCTATACCACCGTTATTCCTATTATACCAGAGGCACATTTTATGTCGACCTCCAAAAATTTGTGCCTTTTCTTTTCTGGCCTCAAGTCCTACTCATGTTGTAAGAATAACGGTGGACCTAAAATCTATACCACCGTTATTCTTACTATACAAGAGGCCCTTTTTTCATGTCAACCTCCAAAAAAGTTGGAATTTTTCTTTTCTGGCCTCAAGTCCTACTCATGTTGTAAGAATAACGGTGGACCTAAAATCTATACCACCGTTATTCTTACTATACAAGAGGCCCTTTTTTCATGTCAACCTCCAAAAAAAGTGGGAATTTTTCTTTTCTAGCCTCAAGTCTTACTCATGTTGTAAGAATAACGGTGGACCTAAAATCTATACCACCGTTATTCTTACTACACAGGAGGCACATTTTATGTCAACCTCTAAAAAAGTGGGAATTTTTCTTTTCTGGCTTCAAGTCTTACTCATGTTGTAAGAATAACGGTGGACCTAAAATCTATACCACCGTTATTCTTACTACACAGGAGGCACATTTTATGTCAACCTCTAAAAAAGTGGGAATTTTTCTTTTCTGGCTTCAAGTCTTACTCATGTTGTAAGAATAACGGTGGACCTAAAATCTATACCACCGTTATTCTTACTACACAGGAGGCACATTTTATGTCAACCTCTAAAAAAGTGGGAATTTTTCTTTTCTGGCTTCAAGTCTTACTCATGTTGTAAGAATAACGGTGGACCTAAAATCTATACCACCGTTATTCTTACTACACAGGAGGCACATTTTATGTCAACCTCTAAAAAAGTGGGAATTTTTCTTTTCTGGCTTCAAGTCTTACTCATGTTGTAAGAATAACGGTGGACCTAAAATCTATACCACCGTTATTCTTACTACACAGGAGGCACATTTTATGTCAACCTCTAAAAAAGTGGGAATTTTTCTTTTCTGGCTTCAAGTCTTACTCATGTTGTAAGAATAACGGTGGACCTAAAATCTATACCACCGTTATTCTTACTACACAGGAGGCACATTTTATGTCAACCTCTAAAAAAGTGGGAATTTTTCTTTTCTGGCTTCAAGTCTTACTCATGTTGTAAGAATAACGGTGGACCTAAAATCTATACCACCGTTATTCTTACTATACAAGAGGCACATTTTATGTCAACCTCCAAAAAAGTGGGAATTTTTCTTGTCTGGCCTCAAGTCTTACTCATGTTGTAAGAATAACGGTGGACCTAAAATCTATACCACCGTTATTCTTACTATACAAGAGGCACATTTTATGGCAACCTCCAAAAAAGTGGGAATTTTTCTTTTCTGGCCTCAAGTCTTACTCATGTTGTAAGAATAACGGTGGACCTAAAATCTGTACCACCGTTATTCTTACTATAGAAGAGGCATATTTTATGTCGACATCCAAAAATTGGGGACTTTTTCTGGAAAGGCACATTTTCCTTTGATCTCGAAAAAGTTGTGAATTTTTATTCGTTGGCTTAAAATCTTACTCACGTTGTAAGAATAACGGTGGTATAAAATATAGGTACACCGTTATCGTTACTGCAGGAAAGGCACATTTTCCTTTGATCTCGAAAAAGTTGTGAATTTCTATTCGTTGCTTTGGGGTATGGTTTTTGGAAAATCTAAAATTTTAGGGTATGATTTCACCTGTCAAAATGGCACACCCCCGTCATCTCCCTAGTGAAGTTACCCCCCCCCCCCCCGGTTGGGAAAGCTAAAACCCAGAGGTCTCTCCATAGCATTTGTAGTGAATGTAGCATGGGGCAGTCGTTTGTGTTGTTTCTCGTTTATTTCAGAGCAAATCAAATGGGATTTACAAAGGATTTTTGATAACCAAACTTTCTCGAACACGAATTCAAGCGGATGGATGCTTTAAGGAATTCTGTCGAGCAAGGTTTGAAAATGCAAATTTTGACAATGGTTACGAGAATTACAATATTTTCGAAATCTTATTTGGTTCGCTTTGATATTAACGAGAGATGTGGCATTGGATAACCTTCCTTTACCTCGATTTTAGAGCTGTTTTGCATAAAAAGTCGCTTTAGGGTATCTGGTTTCAGCTTTCATACAAACTTGATCTTTAAAGGGAGTAAAAAGACCAGCAGCTTTTGTCATCGTTTGTTTTTGTTTTTGTGAATTTAGTACAGTCAGTTATTCTGGAAGCTCTCCAGAGCAAGTCGCTGACTGTGCGCAAAGCATGCTGGTCTTTGTACTCCATTTAAAAGCTCATAACTCAGTGAATTTTTAGTGGATTTGCAAGATTCTTGTGTCTAAAATTAATTTAAGATCTTAGAAATAGGGGTATCTTAACATGGAGGCTGTTCATTCTATCGTTATTTTTCAATATTTAATCAAACGTCGAACTATTTTTTTGGGACAACCTGTAGAAATTACGGAGCGTTCAAAATTTCTTCAAATCCAGTACATGAAGATAATCTTGCGAGCAACGCTCTCCTTGAATAAAATCAATAAAAAAATCTTCGAGCGGTAGAATGCTCTAAAATTATGTTGACTACAAACGGAAAATATGTTGGATATTTTATGTAAACATGCTGTCATCTTTCTGGTCAGTTCATGCTAAATCAAAGTCTATTTCGCTCAGAGTACTGTGCACATTTTTGACGTAACAGAAAGCGTTCTACTAGATTTCTCTGTTGCTAAAAATTCCAAAGTCGGCTAACGTTTGACTAAAGCAAGGTTCACATAGGTCGTTGAAGTCGCTGTAGTCGTTGAGGTCGCTGGAACAAACGTCCCAACAGACTGAGTGTGAACGGCGAAAATAAACTCCCCAATGACCCTGACGACACCAACAACTGAGTTGTTGCCGTTCACATTCAGTCTTTTGGGTCGTTCGTACCAACCATCCCAGCGATTGCAACGACTTACTGTGAACCAGGCTTTAACGGCTAAATGCCCACAAATACGTTCATATTGAAATTCAGATCGAAATCTAAATCATCTAAATTCAGATGAATGGAATCAGTAAACGCGATCCCGGGGTGAGCTACTTCGTTGGTCAATTTCAAGAGCACAATTTAAATCTATTTTTGTATCCGTCCTTACTTGTCCGAAGAAAAACATATTGTAAAAGCTACTCTTGTTCGACACAATTCATTCCGTTTTTGAAGATGCGCATAAAACGAAAAATTTGGTTTTTCAGAAATTGTTATGTTCAGTCAGCTTATTTATTACAGCACAATAAAGATGCAAACCTTGCTTGGTGCAAACCTTCCTAACTACACAAATTAGCTTAAATACAGCGTTACATTCTTAATACAGCAAAAAATAAACAAATTCTGGCCTGCAAGAGGAAAATCGTTTGATAAAAATTTGCATTCAAAGGGCTCACACTTCTCCTTGATTGTCTCCAACGTTGTAATCAACCCAGTCCTGAGCAATGGGGGCTGACAACATCGTATCAGTGATGGCGAAGGCATCACATAAGTCCAGGGCTTGTGGGGCGATCTTGCGGCACAACTCGGCAGCCTCTTCATTCACTTTAGCACCTTGTGCTTGGGATAACCCACCATGCAACAGGAACCATCCGAGATTCTTTTCAACAATGTTCAACAGATACAAATGGTACAAATCGGCGAGGACCGGTTTCAGGGACTCGTCAACAGTTTTTAGCGACTCAGCAAATCTTTCACTGATGAGGCACTCCCCGTATGATTTGGCACACGATTGGACCAGATCGCTCTCTTCCAACATCCAAGATTGGAACAATCCGCTTGCACCAGCCTGCATTAATTTACCACCAAGCGTCATGAAAAGCATTTGCTCCCTGTTTTCAAGCAAGTAATGCAAATACTCGAGACTGTGGAGATCCTCAGCTGGTGATTCAAGGCGCTTTGGTTTGAATGATGTCAATCTTTCTTTTGCAACTTTCTGCATCAACACTGAGTTGTCTCCTTCTGCTGTCATCGCTGCGTGTGCCAAACCAATGAATGTACCAAAACGATTGCACGAGAGGTATCCTTGTCCACCACATCGCTCCCTTGTTGTTGATGCAACGTCTTCGCAGTGCCATGATGCCATTGGTTTTATTGCGCAACACATTGTCACGATTTCAGCATGCTCCGAGCCATCTTCCTTTTGATGCGCCCATCGGCCTTTGACGTAATCCAAAGCGAGGTTAATGGCATATGTCTCCGCAAGCAATGGCATCAATGCCCGTTGTTGCAGCTGATAAGCGAGGATTGGAGTGTCGGACTTTCCTTTCGGGCCAACTGTCAGCCTGGTTGCGGAATAACGCATAGCAATGGAAAGTGCAGCTTTACTTGCTCCTAATGACATGCTTGCAATGCAGATACGGCCAGACAGCAACTGATCCGCAACTACCAAGAAACGTTTACGGTTGCCGTCAATTGCGCTTACGAAGGTGCCATCCTCCTCTACATCTGAATATCGATTCAATAAGTTGATGCGGGGGACACGTACGTTGTCAAACACCAGTTTTGCATTGTCTACTCCGTTCCCTGACATCTTGTATCCCATGTCTTCAATGCGAACTCCAGGCATTGGTTTCAGGCTATCATCACGTATACGAACAAGAACTCCATGAATACCATGACACTTGCCACCAGTATACAGCTGAGAGAAAACGATGGCCCATTTCGCATGAACCGCACCATTCGTGATCCAATACTTCTGTGCAATTGTGTTTGGTGTGTTGATGACAAATTCCTTGGTGTCAGGATCATAAATTGCTGTTGTTTCCATCTCAACCGCATTATTTCCATATCCAAGCTCGGTTAGGCCAAAACAACCGACGTCATCCAAGCTGTCAATGCCTTTAAGAAGCAGGTCATGATGTCGCTCTGTCCCAAGCTTCAAAACAGTGCCACCAAATAAGTTGAACTGCACTGTCATCTTGGTTGTCATTGCAGGATCAATTATAGCTGCTAGTTCATGGGCAGCAAAGATACGGAGTGGATTGTTTTTAAAATCCAGCACTGAAATAAACCCAGCATCACAGATCCTCTGCAAACGCTGCATGGCCAAATCTCTCTCTTTCTCAAGGGCAATGTTGTAGATTGGGACCATCACAGGGTCACTTACAAATTCTCTGAACTTTTTTCTCATCTCGTGGTTATCATTGTCGAGCAGTGCAATCATTTTGTCTTGGTCAAAAGACTCCTTTTTCCATGCTTCTCTTAATTTAAAAGGGTCCACAGATGGAGCAGCCGACTGCAGGATGACAGACGACGTGGCAATATTTCTTTGCGAGAATCGTAGTAGATTTGGGTATACATTACTCACCAATGGCCTTCGAAAGGTGGCTAATCCTTGTCGCAGTAGACTCATTCTTCAGACCTAAAATAATCAGGAATGCTAAGTTACAGTATATTACAGTCTTTGTGTGGTATAGAACTTGAAGATCTGACACTGGTTAAAGGTTCTGTTATTCAATGTGATTTACACAATTGGACAGGCGCCATGATTTATGACATCCCCAAAAGAATGTAAATTTTCAGACCCCCTCCACCCTGTTGGCAAAGAAGACAATTAAGAGAGCTAGGTTACATTTTTGAATTCCATATACCTGATTTGAGGTACATGAGACATATTGTTATTTTGAGAATTTCAATCTCGAAACAAAATTCAGTAACTTTGAAAGCTATATACCTCAAATGAGGTACACAAAATTCGAAATTGTAGCCCATTCCTATCAGCCCTTTCTTTTCCTTTTCCTCCTTCACAGTTCCCAGCTCCCAGGCCTGTTCACAGGCTATTGGGCAAAGACAGTTCATTCACCAGGCTAGCCAACTGAATATGCTCAACAACGCCATAGAACAATTTAAATTCCTCTCCTTTGAAGGTTTCTGACCAGCCACAAAACTTTGCTTGAATTTGCTAAACATAACTTAAACATGGCTGCCAAAAGACTTGACATTTTGCGGAACAGCTTTGCAAACTTTGTTTAGACATTTACCTGGGATTAACAAGATAAGAGTAGAACCATTGTTGCCACTGATAAATTTACGCCTCTCATATTTTTGGCACATATCAGTTTTGCTACAATTTTCACAATTCAGTTCTTGATTCCAAAAATATGCACATGGTGTGTGTTAAGATCATTCATGATTTGATTGCGGTTATTATGACATTTTTACACATATTAAAACTGGAAATTTTTTCCAAATTGTGGACGACTAAATTTTTAGCCATTAAAAAGTACATCATGAAAGGTATAAATTCTAAGCTGAGCCTTTTAGGATGCCACCTAATATTGCTTCATCAGACTTCTAATTTTTTTATGTCTAAATTTTTTGTGATGTCTAAATTGTTTTGCGATGTCTAAATTCAAGATAAATTTTCAAATTTAGAATCAGACCATATGAATAAGACCACTGGACATTGTAAAATATGTTAGATATAAAAAATGAATGCATTACACATTATAAATAAAAAGTTATATATCATAGAATGAAAGTAGACTTTTGTCCGCTATGGCGCCTCATACACGTGCGAGCCCAAGCAAAAATGATCGGGGGGTATATTTCAGACAATAAACCTGAATAATCCAATTATCGTTAGCATGTAAGTAAACAATGCATGCCCTATCTCATTAATAATTCATAAGGGAACGGATTCAACAAGTCTATTTCTCTCTCTCTTTCTAACGGAATGGCGGATCCGGGAACTATGGAAAAGGGATCGGTCGGAAGGACTTCATGAAATAGACTTTGGGGCAAGTCTACCAGACCTCTGAAGGGAGAAAATTAGCGTTTTGCACTGGTGAACCGATGCAGTCCAAAGGTTGCTATTGGGCAATAAATCGACCTGTTCCAATGTTGTCGTTCCGTCTCATCTGAAAAGCGCGCCTTAAGGTTACTGCCCTGGTTAATATGACCAAAAGTATCATTTTCAGTTTTTTCCTTTTATCAATAATGCAGGGTCGAAGCTAAAATTTGAAACCCTCCCAGTCAATATCTAAGCACTGGAAGTAATGATAATTCTTAGTTAAAGATAAGAAACTAAAAGTTACAGTAGAGATTTATTTCTAAATAGGAAGGGATTAATGATAATCACTTGACCTTCAAGATGAAATGATTGAGTGTTAATCCACCTGTGGGATGTCA
>REGM01000063.1:404780-445738 GCA_004194415.1 Aurelia aurita
TCCCAGGGGGGTCACTTGAACTTTTTATATACGGGGGGGTCCATCCGATAATTTTGGGTAAGAATTTGCTTTGTGATCCGATACTTTTGGGTACCTGATTTGAAAAATGTATCTTTTGATACTTATGGGTAGTTGATTTCCAAAATATAGGTTGTTGATACTTTTGAGTTTAACCAATGCATAGCAGATGCAAAACAGTTGTAATTTCTTTCAACGTCCGTAAAAACATGGTTTTCCGATCCTCCGTACGGAAAAGACACATACAAGATACAGGTTATTCATTCATTATCGCCAGCTACTTGTATGGGACACATTACCTTTCATTTGCCATTTTCAGAATCCAAAAGGTCAGGTTGGCCCGGCTTTTAGATTTTTCGCGCCAAAAATCATAGTTGGTGTGGTTGTTGTTGCTATTTACACAAAGATGGCTCTCGATTATGGATAGATAAATGTTGTCTACCTCTTATTTTGAGTTTAAAGCTTGGTTATATGGTTGGGTAAGAGTTCACTTTTGTTTATAAATTTTCTGTTTAGCTTAACAAGCTCTGGGTAGTTCATCACTAATGCATTTGTCCGTTATTTTGTATGTGTCAGTAGAATGGGTCTGGCCTACTAAATAATAGTTAGCTAATTTGATATTAGTAGGCCTAGCACAGGTCTACCAACTGAAGCCAGATTCGTGAACGCTCGTATTTTTTGTTGGATAGGGTCTACTGGGTTAAAATGGGTGGAGCTTGGGTGGGGTAAAATGGGTAAGACAAAAATATATGAATGAATTTTAGAAAAATCTTCATATGCAGATTTTCTCGAGCTACATCTGTTGGGAATACCTTCCCTTCCTTGAAGTATTGAATGTTGATTGAACAGTTCACAATCTACCGTTTTTTTGGCAATCAGCATTACCCATTTTACCCCAGCCTACACATTTACCCCTGCAGACCCTACTGTATGCTTTACCAAATATTTGGCAACTAAATGTTTGTTTTACTACAATCTTGCTAGGGAGATTCCAGTGTGCATTCTTTGTAGTGCGCGGGGAAGATCTTCCCCACGCCACTTTGACTGCTCCCAGCCGCACTTGCGCCGAAATCTTCCCCGTGCCAAAAACTTCCCCGCGCCAAAATCAAAGAATGCAAACTGGGGGAGATTCATTCAGGAGGCTTTCCAAATAATGTAAGACTAATCATAAATGCTTGTTAAATTAGCTGTCATCGTATTTTACCTCTTAGGTTAATTGCAAATATGCATTCATACTAAATGTGTTCTGTTAACAGTTTTTGCCATCATTTGCATTGCAGCAATAGGCTTTCTGTTATGTACTTTAGATTGCTTTTCCAGTAACATGATAACTAAAGTATCACACATTTGCAAGGTAGTAGTAGCATTATCTGGGCCTTGATATATTCATCCAACTATTTATCACCCTTCTTGATAAGTCCTATCTTATATATTTTCAAAGTAATTCTGTAAAAAGGGGCCATATTCTCTGCATTTGTCAGATAAAACCTGCTGAAGGGGTTAATTTCTTAAAACAAAATCAGAGAAAAGGGTCAACTTTAACGTTGCCAAACAACCATCATTGCACTTAGACCCCTAGAGTTGACCCGAAGGGTCATGAAATAAAGGTTGTGAGATGTAATTATAATATCTATCAGTCTAAATTACTATCAATATAGTTTTTTATGTGCTCAGTTGCAAGGTTTTTTACTTGATATTTTTGGGTCTCATCAAACATTTTTAGTTGATACTCTAGGGTCAGTAAAATTTCAGTTGATACTTTTAGGCGAATTTTGAAAATTGCGGATGGACCCTCCCGTATATAGAAGTTCAAGTGACCCCCCTGGGGAGAAAACAACATTTCAATAGCAGTATTTGATTTGGAACTGTGCACTTTGGACTTTCGTCTCGTTTCGTTCGTACATATGATCCCTGGTGTTTCGTTATGTAAGAGCTTCTAAATTCCCCTTTCTTCTTCGGTAGAATGCGAATAAGATGATTTTCGCTAATCGAGATACTTCAAAGTAAAACGGCAACGTACCTGTTCACAGCGGAGATCTACGTAGAGCAGGGATGCGAAGTTTGCAGAGCTTGACTTGGACTTGGCCTACTTTGTCTTCCCTTGTGTTTTGAAGAGGAAAGTGATGGATGTTTGTGACGTCAGATTCCAGAAACGAGGCTAATGCAATCAACAAATCAACCCATAAATCAATCAATTGATCAATCAATTGATCAATCAATTAATCGATCATATTTTTGTAATTTCAGACTGCTCTTAGCTTACAATCATTCTAAAAAATTAGAATTTTAAACTTTTAAATTAATCGATCGATATCAATAACGCCAACAAAACTCCAACAAATGGGCGAGATCTTCTTAGAACAAAAGGATTTCTAAGAGATTTTTAGGGATTTTTAGCAAAAACAAGGTTTTCAGGAAAGTGTCTGTTTTTTTGTGTTTTTTGGTCGTATTATTCAAAAGAGCTGTTAAATCACTAAAAATGGTTTCAAAATTACATGATTTTGCTGTCCACGGGTGGGTCATGGTTCTAAAATTGTACAGCAGACATGGGTCTTTTTGAAAACTTGGGCGGCAGGCGGCACATCAAGTACACCTTGCAATGGAAGTACACCCCCCTTCGGAAGTTTACTTCATATCATATATGACACCCTACGTAGTCAGGTTTCGTTCTGTAGTGTTGTAGCCCTCTGCCTTTGTAGCCCTTTGTAGTAAGCTAAGCTAAGAAAATTTAATGGGCGGTAGCCTGTGTTCCAGACCCTGGAACACAGGCTAATAGGGCGGAGGTTCAAACATAACTTGCTTAGCGATTTGCTACTTCTGTGAGTCCAGCTCGTGGCATTGAAAACCGTACTCCAACTGCCTGCTAACTTCATGGCAAAACGAAATGGGTTATCCCAATTTGAGATGTGAGAGTGCGTAGACATAAAATGCAATCATCGGATAATCACGAAGAATCATAAGTTAATCACGTCGAATCATAAATTAATCAAGAAGAATCATTAGTTAATCAAAGAAGTGGCATATCCTTCGTTTCAACCACAGTTAAAAATCCTGCTATCGTTCCAGCGATAGTTAAAACATTTACGATAACTAAGGCAAACATGGGGTGAATATTTATTAAATACATGAAAAAGAAGCTCGATAAAGTTTTACCAACATTTCCTGTAAGTTTACATATTCCTATGCCAAGTCCACGAACAGACGTTGGAAGGCACTCTGAATAATAGACATGAAGACAACTATAAAATGAATGAGTTATAAATGTGCCTGTGATAAAAAACATAGCCATACAAATTTTGTTAAGTTTAAAATAAAGTGGTATGAAGCTGAGGCAAAGTAATAATAATAATATACGGAAGGATTTTCTGCGTGGTACGTTCCCTATGATGAAATAAGCTGAGAAGAAAGAAAATAATATACCGATAGAATATGATAAAATATATTCAAAACTCATATTTTTGATGCATTTATCTTTGGAAAATATACCGTGCATTTCCTTGGCTGTGAGTTGCATTGATGCATACATCAAACCGTTCGCCGTCAAACTGAAAATTAAACTCAGTAATGACAAATTGAAAATTCGGCAATAAATTGACGAGTTCGACAGTTCTTCCGCTGATGTCGAAGTTTCATCGATGTTATCCTCAACTTTCTCACTTGTCCTGCTTTTCGTTTTGTCCTCACAGTTTTTCTCGACTTCCATCTTTTTGTCTTCCAAGTCTACAATGTCGTAATCTTTGACATCGAATGCAACCTTGTTCATGTGCGCAATAAATTTCAACGATTCAATCGCATTGTCTTTGTCACCAGCCGCGTATAAATATCTCGGAGATGCGGGCAAAAAATGGACAACAAAGGCACACATTGCCATCGGAACTGTTTCTGTTATGATAATATACCATCGCCAGTTGAGGTAGTTGAGAGAAACGACTCCTCCTGCTATACCAAATAAAAATCCACAAAAATATGGTATGTCTAAAAACGTCATGTATTTTCTCTTCGTCGAAGGTAAAACTTCCATTGCATACGGGTAAACAATGCATGAGTTATCGTACACAAGTCCAACAGAAATCCAGCTGATTAGAATCATAGTGTAGCTTGTCGATAAAGCACTTATTAAGGATAGATAGGCATGGAAGGTAAACAAAAAAACCATGGCACGCTTGCGTCCAAATTTATCAGCAAATTTTCCCATTAATATCGGCCCAAAAATCCTAGCGATACTGTGTGCAGTTACGAGCCAACTGCCTTTCAATGTTCCAAGGTTCAAGTAACAGCGTAAATACGGCTCTAATATCGCAATGCGTGAATTTGCGCATCCTTTTACGAACGTTCGCAACCCAAGAGATGATAAAGTGATTATTTGAAACAAGCCAAATCCAATGTTTTCTATGGCTCGATGAACGAAGTCACCATTGGCGCTGTGATAATCCATGATGTCTTTTCTGGTGAAAGAATGAAAAACCAAGGGAAGATGTTCAGTGCTGTCCTGTTTGTCACAGTTGAGTTGACTACCACGTTATAGGCATGTAGTAAGAAGCCGCTCCAAAAGCAAAACCACAACAATCCTCGTTTCATTTATATCCTAAATCCGTGCACAATGAATTTCTCGTCGTAGCTATCTTGTTTCATATAATGTCCACTTTTCGGGGGGGTGCACTTAACATGAGTTTGGTTGGGAACAGGGTACAAATAATTGTCTATTTCTACCTAGGATTATGCTATATGTTTAAACACACCAAATTCTAGAAATTTACATCCTATTAGGAATAAATTCGGCAGAAGTTTTACCCAAATCATCAACATAACGCTGTAAAATTGAAAGCGCTTCTTTGTGCCAAAATCTTCAAAATTGCTGCCCAGCAATTTGTGCTTTTACAAGCTACCGGGTTTTGCAGCATAGTCCGTATTTATCCCTACCACCTCTTAAATTGGTTTCTTGTGTCCTCGACAAAGCTCTAATACCATATCGATCTCGAACTTATACGGTACATGACAAGATATAGCTTTTTGAATAAAAATGTGATATTTTTCATGCCGTAATTTCATCGTTTCTCTCTCGAGAGAATACCATAACCATCATCACAAAATTATTTTGTCCTCGGTACAACTCTATAAAAAGACAATTTAAAGATTGGTAACATAATAATATTTTTGGTGATTTTTCAAAAAGTTTCACTTTTCAAGAACTTTTTATGATCCTTCTGTCAACTTACAATGCAGGCAATGCAGTTTTACTTACAATTTTGATACAATCTATTATCCAGGGTCTCAAATAAAAAACTCTCCTTTTGTACGACGAGTTGAGTTGTCTTTCTCTTATCTTTCAATAGGCCTTCGTCATAATACCCGTTTACTTTGAGGTTGTTTTCAAAGTGTACCGCCATTGTGTGAACGTAGCCAAGCATATACAAATTATACATACCACAATAAAAGGTCCCTAGTCATTTGAGACGAAATATCTAGGTTAGCCTAAGTTCAATTTTCACAAATTTCGNACGGTACATGACAAGATATAGCTTTTTGAATAAAAATGTGATATTTTTCATGCCGTAATTTCATCGTTTCTCTCTCGAGAGAATACCATAACCATCATCACAAAATTATTTTGTCCTCGGTACAACTCTATAAAAAGACAATTTAAAGATTGGTAACATAATAATATTTTTGGTGATTTTTCAAAAAGTTTCACTTTTCAAGAACTTTTTATGATCCTTCTGTCAACTTACAATGCAGGCAATGCAGTTTTACTTACAATTTTGATACAATCTATTATCCAGGGTCTCAAATAAAAAACTCTCCTTTTGTACGACGAGTTGAGTTGTCTTTCTCTTATCTTTCAATAGGCCTTCGTCATAATACCCGTTTACTTTGAGGTTGTTTTCAAAGTGTACCGCCATTGTGTGAACGTAGCCAAGCATATACAAATTATACATACCACAATAAAAGGTCCCTAGTCATTTGAGACGAAATATCTAGGTTAGCCTAAGTTCAATTTTCACAAATTTCGCAAATTTAATATTTAAAATTCTAGTCTAAAAGTTCTTGAAAGTATACGTTTTGTGTAAGAAACTTGGATCAGCCCACAGTACTAAAAGATGTTAATTTCGTATGAAAATTTCCACTGTTTGGTACTAAAAATTTGTTAATTTCTTTCTCATTTTTTGGCGCAAAATGATGATGTTGTTACTACTTCCGCTGCTACAGACATATAAAACAACCTTTAGCAAGAAAAAGATCTATGAGGCTCAAAACATTAAATTGCACTGAATAGTACTCAAGAAAAGATTTCAACGACAACTTTGCCATAATATCCTTGAATTTAACTTTGGAAATTTCTTATTGCTTCTCAAACAAAGTTTCTTAAATTTTCGGTCATCCTAGTATTCAAGATTTTGTTCGAAACTTTTTGTCTGGATTACCTTTAAACGCGTCTGAAATTTTGTGGTTAAATTTCTTGCTCACGATACTTTAGATTGAAGAATTATTTGGTTGAAATTAGGCTACTTCTAGCCTTCTATGCAAATACAGCCTATTTCAAGAGAAAGATTAGATCAAAGAAAGCTGTAAAAAAGACTGTTTTTCGTTCTTCAAAGAGTGTCCGAATCATTTTTTTTTTTGAATTTTTTTGTCCTAAACATTTCCGTCCGACATTTCCGTCCGTAAACATTTGTGTTTTAATGTAATAGGAGTGTAATAGTGTTTATATGGAGGCTTTTACTGTATTATTGTGTAGTGCTTATATGCAGCCTTTTACTGTATTATTGTGTCGCAGATTGTTTTGATTATAACAGGTGTGGCCTAAAATGGATTCAATTTACTTAAAACATATTTTGCATTTAGCAAAGCAAGCTCGTAGCTTTTGAAAGACTTTGATAATTCAGGCATATGATAAATTCAACGAACACCTTGTCCTTACTTTTTCGAACAAGCAAAATCGATAAGATATATTAACTGATATCACAATGGGGAGAGTACTGTAAGCAATAATTTCAGATTTTGCCAGGATGTACCAGGTGACTGGGTGACTCAATTTTTGATGACTTTCGATGGGGTTACACGAAAAGAAAGCCAGTCATAAATATCCATTATTTAGAAACGAAAGTCGTCGCTCTTTGATTGACGTTGCCTTGGAGTTAGCCAATCAAATCAGTTGAAAATGTAGCGCGTGCGATATTATCGACCTACTAGAAATCCAGCTTAAGACCGAAAAGATAACTATTAATAAAGGGTTTGTGCAATGTTAAAAGTTTGCATTTGTAAAGAGCAAGAAAATCTAAAATTATCCCATTTAAATCGAAAGTGTGACACGCGCCATGAACAATGGATAGCCAAAGAAACAATGCTGTGTCTGAGTGTTTTCTTTATTCTAATTATAGACAAGCCTATTTTCCATTGCACGTTCCCTTTAACAATGGGTCTGAAGAAAAAGCTGCAACAGACTCTCCGAGATATTAACTTCATCTTATAAATTCGGCTTGACTGAACTACTTTTTAGTAAAACAGATTCCGACGCAAATTAAACGTGATTGGTTGAAAATGCTACACTGTTTGATAAACAGAGATGATCTAAATTCCTTTTATCTTGACGATTTACTTAATGGCAAAAAGCTCCCTGCAGTCCATATTGGGAACAGATTAAATATCGCAGTGTTGTCACAGTATGATTAAGATATACAAGTATTAGATAAATTGAATGCTTTCACAAGCGTATTATTCTACGGGTTATGTATAAGAATAATAGTTTGTTTTTATTCTATAAATAATATTTATCAAAAGGGATGAGAAAGATTGCAGGATTTCGGCAACGGGTTCAATCAAAATTGACAAGGTCACGTAGTGGGAACTGTCGATTTCAATAACATCTTTTTATTTTGAAAAAATCTTGTGAGAAAATCCCCGATTAGACAAACAATTATCTCGTAAAGTTTATTATTATTGCAAGGGAGATGGGCGGCTTTGATTTATTTATTACAAGATTAGCGACGAGATCATCCATATAAAAGGGATTTTAAACATGCAATGAATCAGTTGAAACAAAGTTGAATCAAGTTACAGTCAGAAGTAGCAATTTAATCAGAATTGTCGAAGACGTAACAACGAAAAGGCAACTGGGATTGTAAGGTAAGGAAATAATTCCTAGTAGCTATGAGATCATCCACATAAAAGGGATTTTAAACATGCAATGAATCAGTTAAAAGAAATTTGAACCAAGTTACAGTCAGAAGTAGCAATTTAATCAGAATTGTTGAAGACGTAACGACGAAAAGGCAACTGAAATTGTAAGGTAAGAAAATGATTTTTTCACATTCTCAATATGGCTGTGAGATCATCCACATAAAAGGAATCTCGAAAATGATATGAATAAGTTAAAACAAAGTTGCATAAAGTCAACATCGGAATAACAGTCGTATCAGAATAGTGGGAGAGCTCAGGAAGGAAAGTTAGATGAAATTGTAAGGTTATGTGATATGTAATGATTCTTTCAATAGATAGTTTTCTTAATCTAGCTATGAGATCATCCATATAAGATGGATCTGAAACAAGATAAGAATCAATGTTGTTGTGCGTGTGCGTGTGCGTGTNGCAAGTGAAATGCAATGCGTGCTGAATTGCTCGCTCAAACTGGGCGAGGCTCCAACATCATGCAATCAAGTTTAGTGGAAAGAAAACATAGAGACGAATGTATCAAGTCTAGGACTTACCCCGAAGGCATGAGTTGTTTGCATACCCTACGATTATAGACGACTTACAGGTGCAATCATATGTAAGCAAATCCTTCATGATTGTTTGGCTTACCTATCATAAGAATCAGTGCCTTGCCCATGTACAGTATAAAAGAATCTCGGCACCCCATTATGTTTCAATTATTTCACTGCATGTAACCATGTAACAGATTATCTTGGCAAGGAAAAGGAAAACTGGGCACAGGGACACAGGGAAACAGGGACACAGGGAGGAACAAACTGCTGTAGGAAGAAAAACTATACCGCGTTTCTTAAAGCCCATGGATAAAACACTAAAAACATTTGCTTTAGAGACTTAGTGGTTTTGGTGTTCTATATGAAAGGCCCCTTTCGTCGCATTTTCACCTTTTAAAACATAATACATTGTAAACTGAGAAGAACAAGGTTTTAATTTCGACAGCATTCTAAAAGCGAGGACGGTAGCTTGCATCAATCGGCTGTTTTTAGATTCTTTCAGAGGCTTTAACACCAATCTTATTTTCTATTCTTGCTGAATAATTTTAACCAGTAACTAAACCCGGTTATTTTGTGAATTCCAAACGTTAACCTAGATTAAGCCAGGCGTTAATCAAGTTTTTCTGTACAACTGGCTTCGTTTGCATAACTGCAAAACCACCAGTGTGAAGGAGCATTGCATCTTAATCCATATTACATAGAAATCTAAATTTTAAATCCAGAAGTAAACCACACCATCAGACCTAAGATTCTGTAAATTTTGTCTTGATAAAGGAATTAATTGTGATGAAGATGAATTCCATTTTGCTCTTAATATGCCCCTTCTACTGTGATGAATGAAAACCACCGCTTCAGCTGATTGAATACAGATATCCTAATACAAGACTCTTAAAGGACTACTGTCACGCACCTGATTGGCTCCTAAAACAATGGGATCCTATTGTTAAGGCTTTATTTTACAAAATTCATACATGCTTAAGGTAACTCTGCTTTCCGCTCTGATGAGCACGGAAAGCCGGTTTTCAGAAATCCTCCTCTCCACAAATTTATTAATTACTCCGGAACCAAACTGTCTCGCGAAATTCGGTAAATGTATGGTATTACCCATATTCTTGGCAATCGAAAGACATCAAACGCAATCGTTTGCTTTCGCAGCTCTTCAGACGGGTCATTTTAAAATATTCTATAGGCTTCAGAAGAACCTCATTACCCACTCCGCTAATCTAAAGATTTTAATCAAATTTGTTACCACTGACACTATATGTTCACGGAGACCCATGCCAAATTTGAAGGCAAAAGCTTGGCTAGATTTTCCGCAATAAAGTTTAAAGTTTGGTAGCCTACTCGACAGCAAACACTAGAAAAAATGGTCGGTCCATGATAGATAGGCAAATGCGAAAGAATCGGTGAAGCGCTTGCAAGCGTGTATGAAATGGTTCAGCATTCCCCACGTGACTCCTAATTTGACACAGACTTTAATAGGTCATCAACATAGCAAGACATTTGTTATATAACCAGGTTTTGAATGATAAAATGTAAATATAGACTCAGGCACAGACCCAGACCTTATGAAGAAAAGTGGAAATACATCGTTTAGAAACAGTTTTTTGTGAGGTCAGTGCATTCAAAAGAAGGGTAAAAACTGTTACCAACAAAATGTTTTTGTGGAGATTTGAAATGACCATGCTAAAAATTGACTCCACAAAGTAGTTTATAAGAAAAAAAGGTAAATTTCTCCGCAGTCGTTGAAGGATTTCTCAGTTTCTACTGTGCATTTAGACAACGTCAGGCAACGTAAAAGCATGCAATAAATTGAAGGATCTTTACTTTTCAATTAAGCCACTAACAGAAACATTTCGCGTGAAAGGAATGCGTGATTCTCCTTCGCAATTCTAGTTGACGTACACAATTTTCTATGGCTGCCTAGGGAATATCATTAGCACGTGTTGGAATGTCACACTGCAAGAAAAACTCCGCCCACAAGTTAAATGCCTCTTTTTATTCACCATTATTGCATAAATACAGCATTTGATAATAGGAACTCCATTTCGGAAGACAAGAATGTGCTGGTGCTATCTTTGAAGCTATAGGTGATTTTCTTGCTCTTATATTTATACTTATGGTTTACTTATCGTCTGTAAATTTTATTTTCAATCAGTTGGAGTATAATAGTCTTCTCTAAAAATTCTACGGAACTATACAAAAACCGATAATTGTTGCTGTACCACAAGGATCACAACCAGTCTCGCTCTTGCTTACCAAACTTTTCTAAAAATTCCGAAGAACTGTACGTTGATCAATAATCGTTGGTGTTCCACAAGTATTACAGACAGTCTCGCTCCTGTTTATCAAAATTTCCTTTAAATTCTAGGGAACTGTACAAAGACCGATAAATGCTGATGTACCACAAGGCTCATAGCCAGTCTCGCTCCTGTTCATCAAAATTTTCTGTATATTTCAAGGAACTGTACGAAGACCGATAATTGTTGTTAATTCCAAGTACTCCGGTTGCCTAATTATTGAGATACCTACAATCCTTCGTTCGTCCCAATTAGTGCTTTTTTGCAGCAACCAAATAATTATAAGATGGATATCCAGTANTTTCTAAAAATTCCGAAGAACTGTACGTTGATCAATAATCGTTGGTGTTCCACAAGTATTACAGACAGTCTCGCTCCTGTTTATCAAAATTTCCTTTAAATTCTAGGGAACTGTACAAAGACCGATAAATGCTGATGTACCACAAGGCTCATAGCCAGTCTCGCTCCTGTTCATCAAAATTTTCTGTATATTTCAAGGAACTGTACGAAGACCGATAATTGTTGTTAATTCCAAGTACTCCGGTTGCCTAATTATTGAGATACCTACAATCCTTCGTTCGTCCCAATTAGTGCTTTTTTGCAGCAACCACATAATTATAAGATGGATATCCAGTAATATTTTTATAGTTCTATGCTTACTGTGTGTCAATTAAAATTTGTTGAGATTTTACCAAACTTTCCTACAAATTACAGAGGACTGTACGAAGACTGATTAGTGCTTGCGTACCACAAGGATCACAGTTAGGCACACCCCTGTTCATGAATTTCTGAGATGTTTGGAATTCTGTTGAATAATTGATAGATATGACTTCAGAAGACAGAACAAGTTAGAAGGCTGGAAGTGGAGAAGAAAGACAAAGGTTTGAGATTTGTGGTAGATAGATTTATGGGTTTACAGCAGGTCGGAGGCAAGACAAGAGGTTATCGATGTTCATTGAATTCTCAGATAAGTAAAGGAGATTACAATATATGAAGGAGAAAATAAAACTGGCCAACAGCAGCATGACAGAAAAATATTAACGCTACTTAATTGATTAGTAAGTTTTTACTTAACCAGTTGGAGAGATTATCACTGTTGATCGATTTCACAGATGAAATATCCGCACAGATGAGAGAAAAGAAAAAATAGCCAGCGAGAGCAGGAAGATTAGGGAATGAATGTTTAAAATCAGTGGCTTAAATCCAATTGAAAAGGTCTTACTGATATAAAGTATCGGCTTATCGATAGAGACCAAGAGACGAAGATATATGGATGATTTTATCAATTCTAGTATTCTGTTATCAATAGCAGAACTATCTAGTTATATCACTATGAAAGAAGAGCAAAAGATAAAAAAAATAACCAATTTTGAAGAAGAATTGAATTCTGGAATCAAATAAAAATCAAAGAAATTGTTGTCAAATTGAACAAGAGAAGACGTGCAAAATACAAACATTTGTTATACGTTTGAAGCTCTGTCGTGTGATTCTACAAATAGTTACCACACTGTCCAGACAGACTCAAAGAACGAAGCAATAACTACCGATTCATTTACATTGCAGGACAATTTATCACTTTTCAGATCATCAAAATTGGAAACGAGATATAAATCATCTCTTATTGATTACAAGTTAGATTATCAAGCAACAAGCTTGACAGTTGCCTCCGAGAAGATAGTAATCACTATGAAGTGCTCTATAGTCTACAAGAAGTTTTAAGAAGAAAATTTAGAGATTAGTAGTTAGAAGTTTCAAGAAGAATTACCCGTTATATTCGAAAGCTTCCTGACAAATGGCAGAATAACAGAGAATTTAATTTGCAAGACCAAGGCGCAATAACTTTAATTAGCAAATTCTAGTTAAGTTCCGACGACATCCTTATTATCTTTCGCAAGAAGAAGTAATAGTTTAAAGATGGATCGAAACAGGAGATTTGCGTTCCAAATACTCTTATCCTTGTTAATTCTCTTCTTCAAACTACGAGTCGCAACAGCCCAACGTTCCACGGCTGGGACGTATTTCAGAGATCTTTCTTGCACAAGTGCAAACAGAACAATGGAGCAAAATCAAAATGATGCAACTCTTGATGAAGAAATGTTTAAATGCAGTTTGCAAGATGGTTGTGGATATATTGGAAAAATTAGAAGCGATATGAAGTATTCAATGATTAGCAAAGATGCAGCACTTTCAAATGTAAACAGCGTTCTGAAGAAGGAGAAGTCAGGTAAGGTTAACACTCTTTGTTTGTCAAGAGGTCAGTCGAAAAGTATTGGTGTTNAGATCTTTCTTGCACAAGTGCAAACAGAACAATGGAGCAAAATCAAAATGATGCAACTCTTGATGAAGAAATGTTTAAATGCAGTTTGCAAGATGGTTGTGGATATATTGGAAAAATTAGAAGCGATATGAAGTATTCAATGATTAGCAAAGATGCAGCACTTTCAAATGTAAACAGCGTTCTGAAGAAGGAGAAGTCAGGTAAGGTTAACACTCTTTGTTTGTCAAGAGGTCAGTCGAAAAGTATTGGTGTTTCCACAAATATACGATCATGAATTTTATACCAATCTTACTGAATCGTATATTATTTTATAGTGCAAAGGATAAATTAGATGAGGAAATCTATTTCACTAACATCAGTTCAAGGTTTACTGTATGTACGATTTTGTTCGGAAGCTATTTTGTAAAGGCTTGCTTTCCATTCATTGCTTTATTTCAAGTAGGCTGGAAAGCTTCCTAGCTATATTGCAGCTAATTTAGGCCTACTATGCATGCCACATCCAAGCATGGGACCCCTAGATTAACGTCCCTTCCGCAGGACGGGACGGGACGCACTTGTGCCAGGATAGGCTTGAAAAGGAACAGAAATTACCATCACATTTTGCCAGTTTACACCAGAGCAACTACGATTTAAATCCAAAATTATATAACACGCGATTGATAAGCTTGTCAAAACTGCCAAAAAATAGTCCATAACACTAGAACAGAAATTTTTAAGAAATTGGAGGCAAAGAAACACGACTTTTAAATCAGCACACTGAGGCCTTTCGAACTTATGTTCTCTTCAGAGTGTGAGTAATATTTGGAAACAAGTCACATTGCTAAACGTTAAGCCTGGTTTCCATATGATCGTTCGTGTCGTTCCCGTCGCTGAAAAAACGTACCAGCGACCGTAGCGACACGAACGATTTGATGGAAAAGCCTGGTTTCGATATGATCGTTCCTGTCATTCCCGTCGCTGGTAAATTTTTCATTGACACGAACGACGCGAATGATAGGAGCGATCGAATGGTTTCGAGTGACGCTGAGATCGCTGACTTTTTGAAAAGTGGTTTCCATTAAAAAATTTCGATCGCTGGCAGTCGCTCGCGTCGCTAAGATAGAAATTTTTTATGGGAACCAGGCTTAACGTTTAGAAGTGTGACTTGTTTCCAAATGTTGCTCACACTCTGAAGAGAAAATAAGTTCGAAAGGCCTTAGTATGCTGATTTAAAAGTTATGTCTCTTTGCCTCCATTTTCTTACAAATTTTTAGTATATTTACCAAACCAAATACACCAGAACAGAATAACAAATGTTAGTGAAATAAATGTTCACATTAAAGTTAGCCTTTCCAGTATAAAGCGATCTATGATTAATTGAAATTGGTGCAAAACTGATGATCCTACATGTCGGCAAACACCGACAGTTTTCGGCTCGCTCATCGACAACAATTGCTTCCGCACGTGGATAACGTGGATAAAAGCAATGTTAAGTGAGAATAGATTATATCAATGATCATAAATTTGTTTGAAGGATCTTGAGAAGATATCAACAAGTATTTATATAGCTCCTAATCATGCCATTCGTGTACGTAGTTGCTCGTTGTCACGGAAAATGCCCCTTATTCTATGTACTTTTTCTACTATTTGCGTGAGGGAACAGGTATAGAGGTCTCACGGAGTAATGGGGAAAAACGTGTTAAAAATATAGGAAGCCTCGGTATTGCACTGATCATAGCTAATTCGTCAGACAACCACCGAAAAGAAGAGGTGCTGTACAGAAAGCATACTAAGGGTGCATCAAAGTATAGTAACGACGCTTGATAGGTTGTGAAAGATAGTTAATTGAAAACGATGAAACAATTATTCATAGTCTAAATGTTTACGTAGATTCTGCTAGCTTTATTCTGGTTTCATTAACAGTTGGACTTGCCCAAGTTTCACTTTCTTTCCTCAGTCGAAAGAAAGTGAGACTTGAACAAGTCCAATTAACAGTAGTCTAGCGAAAGTGATTTATATCGTCAAACTGATTAATCGATACGAATCATTTTTCGAAAAAGCCTTGATTTACAAACCTAAAAAAACAGTTGAAAAAAAGGGAGAAATCACAGAATTTTGATGATATTTTCCTTTATCGACCTCTGAAGTGTTTGTTTCTGTGTCGCCATGGCTCTATCAGCTTGTTAAGGCAAAGGTATCGAAGTGACCAATGGCCTATTCGCTAAACAACCATTACCACATGCAGATGTATGTAAAAATTAACGCCAGGATTCCAATAAATATCGACACACACAAATCTGATTGATTACATAGAGTTTCAAAAACATTGATAAGAAATCAATTTACCACCAGTAAAAATGACTTAATGAATTGCGTGCCTTGGGGCAACAAAACTGTTTTGGGGAATATTCTTAAATGCTTTCAATTTGAACAGACAGAACTTCATAATAATTTTGATTTAATAGATGAAAACTAATAGATCTACATATGCTTGCAATGAATGAACATCTAAGCATGTGTTAATTGTTTTGATCTAGGCCCAGGTAGCAGAAAACTTTTTAGTATATGACGTATATCAGTCTTTAATAAAAGAATTTCGGTCTTTAGACCGCTCAACAAGTTAGTTCCTTCAAACACATACTTTTAGAGATCGACTCGTGCATAGATAGAAAACCAATCAACATGTCACCAACAATTTTACTTATCCAAAACGAATTATCTTTTATAAGCTCATCATTGCTATTACATTGGGCATGGGTATTCTTAGGAATTCTATTGCCAATCAAAACTGATAAAAATACAGGGTGCGCCAAAAAAAAACTATCCACGTTTGAAAAATCGTAGTACCTAGAGTACTAAATGGATTTGAATGAATTGAATTTTGGCTGATAGCTGAAAGACTGAAGTATTTTTGTGATTTTTCTCGTGTTTTTATCAGCAGATAAACATAGATAAATTCAACTTTACGAAAATTCGTTTGTTGCGAAATGGCTGAAAACAGGCCTAAAACACTCGATCGAATCGTACGAAATCTCCCGCATAGAACAAGATGCAACAGCATTTAATCTCTCTCCCGCGTTATAGGAAATGAATTCTTAAAGAAATACTAAAGATTTTCAATCCCATGGCAATACAAGTGCAGACGACATCCGATACCCGTGAAAAACTGTAATTTTGCATTGTTCGGTGTGAGAAATTTCTGTAAGATTTGATCAAGTGTTTTAGGCCCTTTTTCAGGCATTTTGCAAACACAGAATTTTCTTAAATTCGAATTTAGCTGTATTATCTGCACTCATAAAAATACAAGAAAAATCACAAAAATACTTCAGTCTTTCTGCTATCAACCAAACTTTGATTCATTCAAATCCATTTAGTACTCTAGGTACTACGATTTTTCAAACGTGGATAGTTTTTTTTTGGCGCACCCGGTATATATCAAAATCTAATTATTATCGTTTTTACTCTTAGGTTTCACGGATTGCATGGAGTATAAAAAGATGGGCCTAAATGACAGCGACAAAGCAGACATATCTTGGAATAATGGATCCTCATTCCGAGGCTACTGCAATATGGATATCGATGGAGGCGGATGGCTGGTATTTCAGAGAAAAGCGGACGGCACTCAATTTTATCGAAACTGGACTGAGTATGTCAATGGATTTGGTGAACGGGATGGAAGCTTCTGGCTAGGCCTACAAGCCCTGCATTTTATGACACAGAAGGGTAACATCACACTTCGTGTTGACCTGAGAGATAATGTTGGCAACGTTGGATTCGCTAAATATAAGAATTTCAAAGTTGGCAATGCCAAAGAGAATTACAAACTCAGTATTGGTGCTTACACCGGAAATATTGGGGATTCCCTACGATTTAGTGATGGCATGGGATTCTCCACGCCTGATAGGGACAATGATCCTCTTGCTAGGTCAAATTGCGCGGAAAGGTTTCATGGACCTTGGTGGATGGGTGACTGCTTTCGAGCACATCTCAACAATCTGCACCCCGACGGTCCCCATAACCCAGATACACCTGAGGCTGCGGGTGCGGGCTTGATGTCTTGGTATCATTGGAAAAATGCTTACGGAACGATCACTTATTCGCAGATGATGCTAAGAGCAGATAGTTGAATGTAAGGACACGATTAACAAAAGAATAAGGGCAGATTTTCTAACTATAGCATCAGTTGCTCTTGAGCATAGCTTTCAAATGTATCCTTCTATTCAATGGGACAGTCCAGGACAATAGCAAAACAATAGGAATGAATACTTCGCGTGATATAACCACTCCTCACAATAATGAAAAGCTGCAAATTATCTCAAGGCTTTAAGAAGTAGCAGCGTCTTAAATTTACTGTAAGCTTTTGCATATATTTCACTTTTGGAAGTTGATCCTGCAAATTCTTCTAAAGGGGTCACTAATTTAATTATACACTAAAAGATGCCAAATTTAAGGAAGATTCTAGAAGTTTTTTCGGTTTGCAGCTGTCCTCGCTACATCCAGAGAAATCCAAGAATTAACGATGGGGAATTTTTTGAGAATGAAACAACCTAAAGATATCTGAACCTGGAAGGCCTAAGAACAAAAATTCCCCATCCAAGCTCAATAAACTCAAGCTTCTTCCCCTTTCTGCATAAGCTCTATGGTTACCAAATCTGTCCTTATTTTCGATTAACCAAGCTCAACATGGGGAAAAGAGATCTGGCCTCACAGGAAGAGCCCAATAAATTGATGGAATAACTTGATAGAATGTATGAGATTTGCAGCAAAATTTCAATGGATTTAAGGTTAGCTTCACAATAGACAGGTGCGTTGAATCAAAACAATTAATAAGATTCAAGTATAAAGTCTTGTTTGGAAATTACACTAACGTATTTAACTAGAAAGCAAGCCATGGAGCTCTCGAGCACAAAGTTCAACAACCAGTTATATCAATTTTTAATTCAATTATCGATTAGCATTGACCAAACAAATGCAGCTAGATTTTGAATTATGGTCGATTTACGCACGACAGAGAGTGAAAACTGCACGAAATCAAGCAACACTCTGTAACACATTCATTTATTCACAAAATAACTCCAGAGCACTGCACATTACATTTAGCATAATATTCTAAAAACAGAATATCTGTTCTGAAATTATAAATACATTAAATTGAAAAAATTAAAAAGATTAAACTAGTGGCATGTACATAAAACAAAATAATTTACAATAACAAAAAATACAATATCTATAATTCTTATTCGATTCACAATAATCTAGAATAGATCTTATAGTATTCGTAAATTTGGCTCTCAAGGTGGCTTAAAATTAGATATTGGTTGAGACTTTTCAAATACTCAATCTTTCAAAACTGTGAAAAACCTTGGAGAATAAAATTACAGCTAGAGTTTGTGCAAATTTTATGGATGACACCAGATTATATTAAAACTTGGATAATTATAGAACCTAAACAATAACAGACACCCATCTAATCTTAAGCCATCAATTTACTGTAGCTAGCTGTTTATTTACAAAAAGAAAATTCTTGATTTGTTTATCTCATATTAACTTGACACATACAAGTGTTTTCACAGAGAGGTGCAATAATTCTGTGGGCAATGCATTTTAGTGTTTCATCATCATCACTGCAACTTTACATTTTTGTACAATTCTTACTTCGAGTCGAGTTCTTCGAAACTTCTTCGAGCAGTCACGGTCTTCGATAGGCAGGCATCAATCGCAACCTTTCGTAAACAGAATTATTTAAAGCATCAAAACTGCCAATAAAGTGCGAAAATATCTTACACTCAGCATTTCGATACCCTGCGCTTTTACGATACTATGTTACGATAACTCGAACCCAGCTCCCGATGATATCGCATATCGTAACTTGTCGCGTAATGTCGCCTTTTTACGATAATTAGGAAGTTTAAGAAGATTAAAGCAAGTTGATGCCGTTGGTAATCTCCCACCTGCATCATGGCCACGCCTCCTAATTCCAAGAAATCCACGAACAACGCTTCCTATTGTATCCCCAGAATCCTAGAAAGGAAAGAGACATATGAGATTACACAGTGAGTTTTGGCCCCGTTTCCACTGGGCAATTATCAATATTAAAACGGCTGGATAAGAAATCATCGTAGAAATGTTTGATTTGGTCGTTTTTGAAGATCAATATCATTGGAACAATTTCAAGTAAATTCAAAATGAATATCTGACCTTTGAGATTAATATTTGTACTTCGTTCTGATACTAATACAATCTCTATACGTATTGGAATTACTGAGATCTAAAAGAATTTCAAACAAGTAGTGTAGCTGATATTTCACTTCAAGATGAATCTAGATGAAGATCCCTCCTTTTAAAAATCAAACTTACGTCATCATCTGAACATTCGACATATCTGATCGAAAATGGTGGTTCTAGATGCTTGAATCCCAATAATGGTGGATTTGAACAGCTCGTCACAAACTAGAAGAAATAAAAAAATTCAGTAATGGAAACACAACGTATTGTGGGCTGGGATACATACAAACTGTTTACACGAACCCTCCGAAATCAGCAAAATGGACTAAAGTGAATGCTGATATTTAGACTGTTAACGATATTTGAGCACTTTGTTGATTTAATCTAACGCAAATAATCGTTTGAAACCCAGTATTCAATTTCTCATAACTTTCCCCAGATTTAGTGCTAGAATAATGCCTTCTCGGCCGCAAGATTTTGAATAAAAATAGGGAAATCACATGCATAGATTTATGCAGGCACTCAAAAAACAGAAAATTAGGTATCGTGTATGAAACTAAAGTTTTGTTTGCACATTATTGAAATTTCTCCTGCTATAATGCTAAAAATTTCCTGCAAGGCAGTTTCAATAGATATGTGCTCGTTACCGTGGTTCTGTGCTCCTGGAAATCTCTAGCACGGCACAGATTCATCTATGTTTATCAGTCCTAAACATTCACTCTATGTCAATCGAATTAAAACTTCGAAATGTTACCTTGAGAAATTGTTTTTTCTCGGTTTCACTGAAATCATTTTGCAAAACATCCCAAAGCCAAGTAATCACAGGGTGTCCATGGTGATATCCACCATAGTATTGCACACATTCTCTGCAAAAGTAATATGACGATGAAAAGTTAAAGGGAATCTAAGCATCTAAAAATGGCTCAAGCCACTTGCGGTCAAATTCAAGTCAATCAGATGTCAGTATTCCTGTTGACGTAGATCAATCAGCCAAATATGGTTAGGCACGTGTCGTGGTCTATTGTCTTTGCACGGCTATTTTTAACAAAGGTTTTTATATGCTTCAAATGAATCTCAACAGATACAGGCAGCAGGGAAGCTATTGACTAAATTTTATATTACTTTTGTTTCATTCAGTAACCACACCCAAATCTTCAGTGGGGTTGCTCATCAGTTTAAATTTTCTTCTACCTTTACGGAGGCATCTTTGGGCCGTAATACGATGAAAGGCTTCAAATATCTTAGGTTACTGAATGAAATAATAAAATGCAGACAATCTTGAGGAGGCTGGGTTACTGAAAATTTATTCACTTGCTTTCACACCCAAGCAATCAATCTTTAATCAACTGATCAATGAGTCAGAAAATCCCTCGATCAGTCAGTCAATTAATCAATCACTCAATCAGTGAATCGATCCATCGGTCAATCANTTTGATTGGTAATTCCAAACCTACCAAATTCTGAAAACAGTAGACTTTGCAGAGATGGAAATATATTTCCCAATCAAACACAGAAATCTTGGAAACGGTAGGTTTCGGATTCAGCACCAGGGTTTGCTAATGAAAACGAGAATCTCTCCAAAGTCTGCCAAACCTTCTGCCCTTTGGAGCAGAAGGTTCAGAAGGCCTTCCAAACCTACCAAACCTACCGTTTTGAGAATTTCAGAGACAATCAAACACAAATTCCGAGTCTACCAAGTCTACCGTTTTCAGAATTGGTACCAATCAAACACACCCTTAGTGAACCTACTTTATAATCCAATGTTCAGGAAGAGTAAAGGGTCTTCTGCAGTCACGATCGTACAACAACAGCAGCAACATTAAAGCTGAATTCAGGAAGGCAGCCTCCTTTTGAGATAACTCTGAGCTTTGAGACTTCTCTTTGCCTTTAGTTTCATCTATGGGTAAATGGGAAAACATATTAAACGTGCGTCTCTGGATGTGGTTTGTCTCCACTCTTGCTACAATACTCTCGAGTCCGAAATAGACGGGGGGCCTGGAATAAACTGGGGAGGAGGAAGAGTCGATCTGCAGTTCGGTAATTGAACGAAACACACAAGTTGTTTGACTGTAAAAACAACTTTAGAATCATAGAAACTATCAAAAATGAAAAATACAGTTCAAGTCACATTTCAGGAAAGATAATTTCGCACGTTTCACAAATCAAGAAGCTCGAAATTAATAAACTGTCTGGAATAAGGATGAGCTATAATCCGGAATAAGTCTGGAATAAGGATGTGCTGGGTGGATATTTTTCAAAAGTTAATAAGCGGGGGGAGACGTTTATTCCGGACTCGAGAGTACTAAGGAATCAGGGTGTACCAAAGAAAAAGAATTGAAAGATTTTATGCTAAAGAAATGTACGAAAAAAGGGACTATTCATGTTTTGTGTAAGAAAGTCAGAAATTTACCAAGAATATTGAACCCTGGAAAAAAATAAGGAGAATTTCAAATCGTAGATGCCTTCTAGCTATTAGACTTATGACGTTTCGTCCCTTATTTCCCTGTGCTCTTTAAGAGCACAGGGAAATAAGGGAACGAAACGTCGTAAGTCTATCTAGCTATCACATACCGTCTGTTTCTCTCGTCCAGATCATCTTGAACACCAAAGAATTCAGAAAGGCTGACATTTTTATTGATTCTTCCAATGTAAAGGGTTTTTGTTGTTCATAAAATTCTCCATCATCAATGATTGGCAATAAATGGGCACAACAATCACAGAACAACATCAACAACGCATTTAGTGCATCAGGTAGGGTGTCACTGCTTCCTGTGACGTAGCTCAGTATTGCTTTCAGACCTCCATCTGGCCCAAGGGAATAAAGGAATTTCCAGAGACGGACGATGATCTTCTCGTTAAGACTCAACGCTGCAAGGAAGATCGTTTCATGTATCAGAATCACTGAGAAATAGACTGTTTTTAATAGAAACGTGATAGCTTGATAACTCTGATAACTCCCTCTAGTATAAATAAGTTAAAGTCTCCATTTCCATAAACTTTACTTTTCAACAGCCTTTTTCACTAAAAAGGAACAAGCTTCAGCAAATTATTGGGGGGCTGAAGCCCCCCAGCCCCCCTGCTTCCGATAGGCTTGTACTATGCTGTACTTTGTTCTGNGCATTTAGTGCATCAGGTAGGGTGTCACTGCTTCCTGTGACGTAGCTCAGTATTGCTTTCAGACCTCCATCTGGCCCAAGGGAATAAAGGAATTTCCAGAGACGGACGATGATCTTCTCGTTAAGACTCAACGCTGTAAGGAAGATCGTTTCATGTATCAGAATCACTGAGAAATAGACTGTTTTTAATAGAAACGTGATAGCTTGATAACTCTGATAACTCCCTCTAGTATAAATAAGTTAAAGTCTCCATTTCCATAAGCTTTACTTTTCAACAGCCTTTTTCAACAGCCTTTTTCAACGGCCTGTACTATGCTGTACTTTGTTCTGTTTTTAAGCGGCCCAGGCTAGATAAGCATTTGCTTTTCCTGGGTCGCATAAGATTCCCTGTATTAGGTTGGAATTCTTATGAAAAAATTTGACTTTGACTTTGATTATCAACAAATACGGTGAAGCAGCCTGTTAACACCTTGCTGTAGAGCTTTTCAACATTTTCATACGAAATTGATATGAGGAGGGTTCGAAATTAAATTTATGCCAAAAGTATTTCTACTATTGCTCTCCATAGACCATTTCGACAATTCAAAAAGAGACTGGGGAGAGGGGTTTGGTCTGGTAAATGGCGAATGCCGATCTATTAAATAGAGCTTTTACAAATGATAAATTCCCTCTACAATATTTATTATTAGATATTGTCCCCAGTCCCTTTCTTTCGAAATGGTCTATTGCGGAAAGAGATTTTGTCTTAAATTCTTCTTGTTACGTGATTCACAAATTCGGCTTGTTTTGTCAAGGCAACGTTTCTTGTCAACAAAACGTAGCTGAAAAGTTTGGTTAAAAATTGGTTATCTTTCCATAGATCTATGATATTCATTTCTTCTAATCCAAAACACCAACCCTTTCTTATCAACCACAGCTCACCATTTCTCATTATTTTCACATCTATACATGGCCAAGCAAGTATCTCATATTTTCATCTCATAAGTTAATGCGTATAACCATCCCCCACAGCCTGCTACTGGAGAATTGAGTATAGTTCCAAACAATGGAAATACTTTGGAATTACAACACATTACAAATCGGAACTTTATGAGTGCTTGGTTGGCTTGCTTGTGTCCAAAAGGGACTGCTGATCATATTGAAAAGCATACCTGCAAAAATCTCCATTCTCAATTGAGTTAGAGTCGCTGCTAGCACTTGGTACATTTCACAAGTCTGACAGACATCTAAGACAACTGGATCTTTCAAATCGCGATAACTTGATTTTTCTGATGATCGACTTGATCGCCCAAACGCCCGCTTCAGCAAACCTATAAAAGAAATCAAATGAACAAACTTAGCAAGTTACAGGGAAGATAAGGCTCCATTCTTTAACATCATAACGTTTCTAAGTTCTCAAACACGCTCTGTCTTTTTTCTTGCTAAAAATTGGGAAATGGAACTGGGAACAAGGAACGGATGGGACGGTACAAAATAAATGAGAGATTACACATTATGAGATTTGAGGAAGCCAGCCTTGAATAATCTTGCTTGACCAAGCAATTTAGACCCTTGGAAAATGTGGAAATGCTCTTGTGGGCCTAAAGCTGTATTATAATAGCCATCTCTGAACTTATCATCATTGCACTTACCATCTCAAGAAGTTCTGCCTAGTGGCAGGGCAATTATTCGAAGTAATGGCATATCAAACCTTTTTCTGACCCTTTCCTTTGATTTGCTGTTGATGTCGCATTTTCTCCTTCAAGATTGGGCAGCCTCGTAAATAGCATTTCGACCATTTTTCGCTTCCATAATAAGCGTAACTGCGATGAAACATACACCATTGTATCTGATAACCAACTGAAAGATAAAAATTATCGGTTAAATGACTCAGCAAAAAATCAGAATAGACAATAACGCTAAAGATGACGGCCGCGCAAAGCATGCTGGTAAAAAGCTCCCTGACGACCACCTAACGACATAAAAATTTTGGTCTGCCGTTTCGACTGGCTAGCAATCAATGTAAAAAAAACAGGACAATTTTGTAATTCAAACGCAGTTGTTGTGATAGTCTTCATACAAAAACTAAATTTATCTAATGTTGTCTTTCTCCGACATCTTTCTCAGAAACAAAATAATATTTTGCAAGCAGTTACTGCAGCTGCATGTTAATTGAATCGAAAAATGCAGAGAAATAATCTCCTCAACCACGTACAAGAAACTTTGCCTTCATACAGTTTGTCCAACCTTTCTAATAAGGAATTAATTTTAATAATCTTGTATGGTGATGTAAGGTTACCATTTGGATCAAAATAGAACAATTCTTGAAGCAACACTAGAGTTCATCAAATTATCAAAGAGATTTTCTTAAATTATTTCTGCAAAATTTCCTCCCCTCTTTCCACCTCTGTATTTTTCTCTTTCTTTTCCTAGTTGCAGTTTAAGCTTTAATCTGTTAGTAAATTACAATTCATGCTTAATGTTAAGGGCACAGGGTTACAATGCACTCTCGTGCTTCTTATGGTATCGTTTTGTAGATATGCTCAGTTATTGTAAAAAATCAAAAAATTATCAGCCTTGCATACCTCGTGTCATCTGTCTGCATAAACCAACCAAGAACAGGATGCCATTTTGTTAAATTTGATTGCTTCTTTACGACATACGTCTGGCAATGTTTCAGTAAACTCAAGATAACATCCTACAAGAAAATGAACGGTGAGTAGAAAAATTCCGTGTTGCTCATAACTTAAAATTTTACCACAAATCTCTTTCGTATAAATGCTGTGTATAACTAAAAGAATCACCTTGCATCCTAAAAGAAGCTGAAATCCTCGCAACAGTATAAAGAGTAGCTATATGCAACATTAAGTATATAAATCTAAGAAAATAAAAATACCGCGTTTTAAAAGACTACAGTACCAAACATAAATTCGTGCTGGAGAAAGTGTTCCATGATATCCCTTGATTTCATGATATCCAAGAACGGCAGCATGCATTGCAATCTTTACATGTTTCCTTTTGTTTTGTAACTTTTATGGTGCGGCTGACGTGAAATAAAAAGATGCTTACCACGAAGGAAGTTCGCATCTTTACAAAAGCTTTCGCGGAGGATTCTACCTCCATGTACGCCAAATGAACTAGGTTTCCTGAAAGTAAGATAAATAAAATTATCATATACAGCTCGAGACTTGAAGAAATTTAGTCTCTTCAATAATTCTTATTATTTCGTCTGCAAATTTGGTGCGACGTAGGCCAAAAGCTCATTGGAGGGCGTTCCTCCTGTTGCACTACACTTCTAAACAAACAGCCAGGTAGCTTTAAGGACAAAATAGTACTTACTTAATCTCCAGTAAGCATCTTAAAGGGGCCTTTGCAACCGGCATGCTTTGTGAATACATCCTTTTGTGGTCTCTTTGTTGTCGCCATTTTAATGGTCCACTAAAATGGCCGACAACAAAGAGATGGCATGTGCCACGCATTCCGGTTGCAAAGGCCCCTTTAATGAGCATAAAAACTTACCAAGCAAGCATAAAGCTCTGTTTCCTTCTAACGAGTTGAATATAATTCTCATCTCTTGCTTCTTGGATAAGGTCTCCAGTAACTTGCTGAATATTTCATTTTGATGAAACGTATTAAGACTCTGCAAGAAACAAATGCAATGAAGTCATATTTTCGTAATATAGATTACAGTAGATGAATAAATAGATAAATAGATAAATCAATCAATCAATCAATCAAACATCAATCCAAGAAACAAGCAAGCAAGCATGAATCTCGTGCAAATTGTTCTAATCAAAGCAACACTATCTGAATTTCTATCAAATGGCACTGAATTTTTCGCTTCCGTTATTTTTTAAGTCATAATTTCTCTATTTTAACTGTGAATTCAAAACTAACAGTTCTGTAGAGGGAAATTTATCATTTATAAAAGCTCCGTGGCAGCCATTTACCAGAACTGCATCCGCCATTTACCAGAACAAACCGCTCTCCCCAGTCTCCGATTTTAATAATCGAAATGGTCTTTAATAATGAAAACAAGTCTTGAATGATTTACGTCGCTAATAAGATTCAAGCAATCTATGTTAATACAGAGTCATTTCAAATTTAAATCATGGCATCAAGCCGCATCTTTACTGCTCAAAGATGACTGCCGTGCAGGTGCAGAAAGAAAATTGGAAGGAAGTTGACATTTATGATGAACAAACCTCAGGTGAAAGTTCTTTCAATTGATGCGTGAAGGCTGGTACACTTAGAATATGTAGCACAAAGACTATTAGTGGTCCTTTTGAGAACAGTGACAAGTACAGTGGCCTATAAAAAAGATTGGACAGATATATTTAAGGGATATTTTGAATTACAGAAAGAAATGCCGCTTGACGCTATCAGTTGTAAAGTCAATTTATCGATCTTCAGGCCATTTTCCAACAGCAGTTTTACAAATCATCGATCAAGTTTGTCCATTTTCAAGACTGAAAAAATAGCAATGAATGGGAAAATAGGGAAGAAAAGCGGGAAACGAGGGAAGAAATGTGTGTCCCTCGTGTTGGAAAATATGCGAATGGCTTATTTCATTTCTCAGAGGATGCAGTGGTCATAAATCTAAAACTGAGTAAAACTATATCAACTTGTTTAGTATTTTATAGAGCTCTTTCGGAAACAACAACAAGCAAAATAAATAATTACTTTAGAACAGTATGACTGATTTATTGAAGTAAAATTTTCATTTCAAGGTTAAGCTACCTAGTCAAGCTACTATAAAAATAAGCTAACATCTGTTAAAATTAATGGATAATTGACGATTGTACATTTCGACAGATGCCTAACTTCTTGGCTGGCAAGATATAAGAATAAAATGCCTTATTACCCGACCTTCAGGGCAGAGAACACGATAACGAATTTTAGTGGTCGAGGAGCGGGCAATATTTTCCCGTATTGCCCGTCGTCAACGGATACAAAATGGCGCTTCGGTCTTGCGTTGCTTCTAGCGTATCACTGCGTTGATTGTTGTCCAGTGTTTCCTCTAGATCGGGTAATAAACAAATAATAGCTTTTCGCTTCAGGCAATACGGAAAATATCAAGCCCTCTGTCGTCGTTTTTATCAATACTTTTGACCTCGGGCTTCGTCGGGCTTGATATTTTTCCGTATTGCCCTCGCAAAAAGTTAGTATCGGTATAGTAATCGCTCACCTGAAGCTCATCGTCGTAGCAGCAGTTAACAAAGATGCATTGATAGACTTTTGTGATCCTGACAAGATTTTACAGAGAAAATCCTAGAAACAAAAGATTTAAGTCACAAAACTGGCAGATACAAAATAGCTGCATGAAGACACAATGGATAGTTGAAACTTCATTTGCTAAATATTTTTGTCTGACAGCCGAAAAACAATAGACCTTTTCAGAATCAGATCATTCAAGTAAACAGCGGGGATGGCGCAATGGTAGCGCGCTTGACTACCAACCTGAGGGTTGGTGGTTCGAGTCCCCGCCCTGCCGAACCTGCTACGAAGAGTGAGGAGAGTCGCCAACTCTCTGTAATTCCAGGCTAAAGGAATCGCGAGGTGTGGTCACATCGAGAGGAAGGACCAGGACATTGCTTCGATAAGCTTAGCTTCTCAGTGTCCTAAAACTACCTTCGGATGCTAGGTAGCAATATAGAAAAANTAATATAATTATAATTAATATAATTATAATAATATAATATAATATAATTAATATAGTAATATATTATGCTACTTACTTGAAGTGCAGAGTACAGTCCTTTTGAAACAAGATCATTCAAGACATTTGCACAAAGCTGCTGCATTGCAGGCTGGATATTTCCACCTGAAAATTTCAACATGATCTCAAAATTAGTTGCTTCATCTTTAAAGCATTTGTCAAAAGAGACATATAATTTTGTCATCCAAACAGCACGAGAAGAATGGTCCTTTGGGCCAGACTTCATTAATCTGTGCGAGCACACGAGCGCCGCTCGCAGGCACAAAACACCATTACACATCTTTTGCTGGCATCTTTACTGTACTCAAAGCGATTTGATTGCAGGCACATTTTTCCCAATCATTTGCTCGCAGGCACAGAATATTCTTAATGAGGCCTACTTTGGGCTAAAGGTGAAGAAAAAAGACGAGAAGAAAGTAATTCACATCTTGTCATTGCAAACTAAGTCTTACATTCATGAATTCTAGAGGGAATTGTCTTACAAATTGTTTCCATTGTTTTCAAGCATATACTGACTGTATCTATAGATGCCAAAAAGGCATATCATACTGCTTAGTGCTTATAAATAATATAGCAGTACAAAATGATACATCACCTCCTTTAATTTGCAATATTTTCCATCCTCTGCAGTCAGTGAAGACAACCATCTGTAAATTTTAAGATAAAAATGTTAAATTGATACAGCAACATTATACCCAATGCATACTTAACAATCTAACTTAAATTTTGTGCTAAGGTTCTACAAAGTGCACTAACTATAAACTATTCCAAATGTGTCTAAAAATCTGTCATGTACATTTAAGATCTACTCAGTCTGTAATCAATTTCTTACCATAGACAAATAAATGGTAGCTGTTTTCAGATCTTTGTGCATGTTTGGCTAGAAGGAAACAAAGGAAAATCAGATTGCCATCTTAGAATGAGATGGTGATCATGAAGCTGAAAGAGAAGCAATATTTTAAATAGCTTTAAGATTGAAGAAAGACAGAAGGAACGGAGAAATTAAAAATAACATCCTTAACCCTATCTGACCTGGGGTAGTATATTTTTGTTTCCACTATGTTCGATATATGTAGAAGGCTGCTGAGATTTAGTAAGTTTAACTTTGTATCATAGAGCAATGAAACTGTAACAATTTTGACATTCTATATTTAGCACTGTCTCCATGGTTACCAAGTTGTCATCTGACATTCTGTGAAAATAAACTTTATATCTCTCTTATTCTTTTTTAATTGGTCCAATTAAGCTCAAATCTTTGATTTACATGTATGTTGATCTATATTTTTCATTTCTGTATGAATAGTTAAGTTTAATGAACTTTTAACATGCTTTCATTTTTATGACGTCATTTGACATCATAATGATTATTATGCCCTAGCAACAAAAACAACAGCGCTAATTGAATTAAAATTCTAAATAATCATTGTTTATATGATGAATAACATTTGTGCCAAGTTAGGTGGTCATATCTAATATAACAACTGAAATAAAGAGGGGGGGCGGAATCCGCCCCCCCCCAGGCATTGAGTGTTTCAAAACGCCCAGGTCAGATAGGGTTAAAGAAAAAGAAGCACAAATGTAAGCAAGATAATTTTGTTGACGTAAAGGTCACAAGGTCATTTTGCAAAGGCAGTAATTGAGGTGAAAGACTTCATTTCCAGTACCTTCAGGCTTTTCAATTGTTTGCAGCAAAGATTCAAGATTCTTTTGAGTTGGTGCATCCNATAACACTGTATGGTTCTTTGAAAGCATAACTGACATGTACCAAAACTAAAAAGTATAAAAAGTACATTTGAAAAGTTGAAGTGCGAAGAAAGTCCATTAAAAAAACGGAAGGGTAAAGCATTGATTGATTTTACTTCAAACAAAACAATGATCTCAACAATCTTCTTTGGTCTAGACAGTGATCTTTTGAGAATAAAGTTTCCCTCTTACCAGATATTTCAACTGAAGAACTGCAGTGTTCCTACGTACAAGCAGTTCATTCAAAGGAAATCAGGATCTTATGACAAATCAGGAAAAGACTGATAGAAGATGGAAAGAACTGAGGATTACCTTGGGATCTGATTCTGATTCCAGATTAAATAATATGACCCGGCACAAAATCTGCAATCTTTTCATTGACTCAGTGTCTCCATTTTTACATAAGAACAGTATCTTCTTTGCGACAGTAAAGATAACCAGAGCTGCAATTTGAAATCAAAGTGATTACCAATTGGAAATTATGTTAGATCTGACTAAAGACACTGAAAAATATGGAATTGGTAATAATTGTAATGTAATTACAACAAGATCTATTGTTTATTCTTGTTTGCAACCACCTCTAAGGGGACCATTATGGAAATAAGGTCAACTTGACCTTTTAATGCTATCCCTGCCACTGTAATTAGAGGTGTTTTTTAACTTGAATTTTTCTTTTTTAGTCTTAGTATTATATAAACTGTATTGTATCTACTGTATTTTATTATCTTTTCTTAATCATTGTAAATAGTGGCAAATTGATACATACATACATTACATACATAATGATTTTGAATCATTACAATAAATTACCTGGGACTTTTCTCTTTATCTCATTACTTGCACATGGATCTGTCAAGGTTTTATCAAATTCATTCCTAAAAGCAAACAAAATCTATCAATCATTTGATTATTGGTAAAAATTTGTGCAAACAAACTTCAACTCTGTTCACAAATATATTTAGCTCTTTAGCTTTTTTGTTAAAATCATCATTGCTATTGAAAGAACCAACTTCTGCTCAAAAGTCTTAACACAGGTGCATAAATACAATCCCATTTAATTTTGCTCATTGACGACCCATCAATGATGTATACCACTGGCACTTAAAACCTTCTAGGTTTAGTCCTATAAAAAGATAAAATAAAACCAACCAACCATATTTCATGTCTAAGTCTTCTGGAGCATAAAAATCTTCTGACAACAGACTGCAAAGAAAAAGAGCAAAGTTAATTTTGTTAGGTGACAAAATTCTCACTTACAGTGCATTCCATGCAATAGGTCTGAAGATTGACAGCACATACAAGTGATTTTCTTGGAATTTCAGCATAGTTATGGTAAAACCAACAAAACCAATTTAAGTATAATCAAATTCAATGAGAGCCATTTTTTCCAAGCATAAATTACTACTTATATTTTCACATGGAGTTTATGGCTAATCCAGACTGCATTTTTGCTGTTCGAGGAGAATATATCCTCCGTGCAATCTTCGAGAAAACAATAGGACCTTTTGTTCTCCTATTGTTTCATCTTCGCACTTCTCCGCGCAAGAAACAAAGAATGCAGTCTGGTGGCTAATGGGCTTGAACACTAAGTCTGTAATATTTTTTTCAATGTTTTTGTCAAAATATCGATTTTAAAGAGAATCAACCGATATAAAAGCCCCGCGTGGGAGGGGTCTGGGTATTCTATTATTAACCTATTGTATTTGATGATTTCGATACGTAGGTGGATATTGTTTAGCCAGAGGAACAATAGAGTGCGCAGCGTAGGAGTTTTCTTCGTCCTATTTATAGATGACCTCCACTTAGCTCCGTTGATTCACTTTAAGATGTTGCTGTTCATTACAAATCTTAAGATGGTGCCATATAGGGAAAATTCTACTAAAATTCTCCGCAAAAACTCCAAAATGGGTTATGCTACGGATAAAACGGCACTTTGTTTTGGAGCGTACATAAAGATTATGCACCATGCACCACCCACAAAAGGCACACCAACCAAGACAGAGTTAAGTGCAGATAATTAAATTGACTGAGTGTAAGATACAAGATCATGATATTTGCATTAAATCATTCAATTATGTGGATGGTCAATGGTAGACCCTTGTCATGTAACCATTCCCTTGCTCCTCCTGTTGTCGTCTCACTTTTTGTGTTTGGGCCTAAATTTTACCTGAATCTTGACGACAGCTTGTTCTCGTCTCTTCTCTTCAGCTCGGAGGTTTCTTGCATCCTGTGTTTTGTCAACAAAATCTTTCTTTTTGTNTTTTGGAGCGTACATAAAGATTATGCACCATGCACCACCCACAAAAGGCACACCAACCAAGACAGAGTTAAGTGCAGATAATTAAATTGACTGAGTGTAAGATACAAGATCATGATATTTGCATTAAATCATTCAATTATGTGGATGGTCAATGGTAGACCCTTGTCATGTAACCATTCCCTTGCTCCTCCTGTTGTCGTCTCATTTTTTGTGTTTGGGCCTAAACTTTACCTGAATCTTGACGACAGCTTGTTCTCGTCTCTTCTCTTCAGCTCGGAGGTTTCTTGCATCCTGTGTTTTGTCAACAAAATCTTTCTTTTTGTCAACATCTTTATATCCAGAAAACATCGCATTCTTTGCTTCAAATCTGCTCTATTTCTTCGAGCGGGTTTCTTTGCTGCGAACTTTTTCTTGCCTTCTTCTTTTTGGTTGTTGTGCTAGTGGCACGGAAAGGAGGCCGCAACAATATGGCGTCGGCTAATTTGGGGTTCCTCAAGATTCTTTCCTCGCTGCTAGTAAAGACGAGTAAAATGCGAAACTTTAACTTTGAAGTAAAAAGATTACAGCTAAAGGTTAACTGGTTGAAGATTTTAGATTAAAAAAAAAATCAGCACAGCTTTTTAGAATCTATTACATGCTTGATGTCTTGCTTTGAATATATCTATTTTTATATTGGGAATTTTGTAATTAAATAACCTGGACTGGAACGGAAATTGATTACAAACTTTAGGAGCAAAACCCAGCGAATTGAAATCTCATCTAAACAGCCGCTATGTAAAATCATACCTCATAGCCAGCGTGCACTATTTATTTTGTTTTAATTAAGACTACACGCAGGCTACCCATTTCATCGCAATCAAATCTTATTGAATAGCTTGAGTCGAAATCTTGCACGCAATAAATTCTAAAGAAATTTGGCAAAAGAAAACATTTTCTATTTTCAAGACATTCTCTATTGCAAATCAATCACCTCTTGATAAAAACTACTGTATCTGAATCGGTTGTATAATCTACATTGAAAGTATATACGCGTAAAAAATATATCTGCCCTTGCAGTCTTTGATAATTAACAAATACAGTACGACAACTTTCTCGCCTTGCGTTTTCAACGTCTGCTTTTTCTGCAATGCGAGTTCACTACTAACTACAATGATACCATGATATTGGCCTATGCTAACCGGACTGCAATAGACCTTTTAGCTATTCTACAAAAGAGTCTGGATCGGACGATATTGTAATACATTTTATAGAAATCTAATGAATTTTCGCATCTGCACACAGCCACACAGTGGTAGAGCTACGCCACTTAATCGAACATTTGGAATAAGAATGTACAAAAGTATCGCTCTATCCCGACTCTTTTGCAGAACAGCTGAAGGACCTATTACCGAATAAAAATTCGATTGAATGTGTATGACACATTGCACCATAAATCTCTCAATATATATTAAAATCACTCTTTTATTCTAAACAAAAAAACACTATTAACAGTTATCAACAACATCAGACCAGATGTTAAAAATAAAGATATTCGATAGACTACTATAATGTAAAACAACAAGTAATGATACATACTCAAGCAAATATGTAAGGATTCTGCCTTAATGTCTGAAAAAGCACCTGTAAACTACCGGTATGAACCTGTAAAATGGAACCCATAATTCTGAGAATTATGGGTTCCATTTTACAGGTTCATAGTTTACAGGTGCTTTTTCAGACATTAGGGCAGAATCCTTACATATTCTGAGAATTATGAAAAAGTTCCCTTAATTCTTTAAATTTTACAAACTTCTCTAGAATGGCACCCATAATTCTGCAAAATATCTCAAAAGAATACCCATAGCTCTACAATTCTTGAAAAATAGTGCCCCTAAAAATGACAAGTCCCCGTACCACCAACGTACTAAGATACCCCCTCCCCCAAGGATTAGGAATATACCCTAAAAAGCTACATTTCTCTACTATGTTTAAAACTCCAAAGAGGGTAACACTGCAGCTAAACCCTTCACATTGTAAAGTGGTTGATTTACAAGAGGCCCTCCGTTACTAAGATCCTTCATCTTCATCGTACCAAACAGTGGCCTTGCTTCACAATTGATATTTCCTAACTTTAGTTAATTTTGCTTGACTTAAATACGAACTTTTAAGCTTCTATCTCTGCTATTTCAATCACTTCTTTCTCGTCAATTTTCTCATTCCTCATCCTTTTCCTTTCAATGTATTCTGTGATAAAATAACACACTATCGACAATGTTAAAAATGCAATAAGTATATAAATTTTAACATAAACACATAAGTAATAACCCCATGCAAATGACAACAGAAATCCAACTGATGTACACACGCGAACAACTGAAAACGCTGTTTCTTGATTTTTGACGAATAACATACCAGGGTAAGCTGAAAATGAAAGCGAAACAAATAAGAATAACAAATACCAGATTTCATAAAAATACCGTGTGAAGCAGTAATTTGAACAATAATAGCAGGAAAAGCATTCGGTCTATTGTTATTGAAATAGTTTCATTAAATAGCCAAAAAACTGAAACATTTTGTGTGAAAGTTTGGTTGCCTCCATATGGCAGCTACCTCACTTAACTTTGACTTTTCAAATTTTCATCCTCGAAGAACATCTTGAAAATGGCTGAAAAACATTATCAAATCTTTGAGCCATCAATAAAACGAGTTAGGATCTGCGAAAAGCTGACTAACAAAAATATACGAGAATTGTGATGTCTTCTGTTGAAGTTCAAATGTATCGAAAGGGTTCCTTAAAGGGAATCTAAGCATATAAAAGTAGCTCAAGCCAATTGCGTTCAAATCCTATCAGATGTCAATATTTCCTGTTGACGTAGATCAGTTACCCAAGTATGGTTCGGCACGTGACACGGCTTATTGTCTTTGCACGGCTATTTTTATCAAAGGCTTATATATGCTTAGATAGATCCCCTTTAAAGTTTAGGCCAACGGCAAACGTAAGGCTGGTTTCTCGCTTAAAAGTGTGCACACGGGATGAATGATAAAATGCCTACATCCTTAGAAGACGATACTTACAATTTGTTTCTATTCTCCAAACACCTTTAACAACTCCTATACTTCCAGCTATAACATACAACATGTATGGTGGGTATTTATCTTGTTCCCACAGCAGTAGGAATATGAGTAAGCCAAGGTTAACGATGAATGTAATTAACATAATCATCATGCGTCCAAATAACCGTTCAAGGCTACCAATAATGCCAGAAAGAGCTGCCTGACATCCAGCATAAGTCATTAGCACAAAGCCAACTTTTTCGATGCCAAGGGAACAAGTGACGTAAGACTGAAATTTAAAGACGATAATAATTATGATAATTTGAGGGTTTGTTTACACGAGAACAACGAAAGTGTACCCTAGAACAAGGGAAATTCCATTCCATTCAAATTTCGTACGCCTGTGGCAAAGATCCTATTTTTACGGGAAAAACTCACAAAAATCCTATCTTAAAATCTCGCAAGCTTTTTTCAAACAGTGATAGAAATATCCTTAGAATTCACAACATTGCTTCTTAGCAACCTTCTTCCCAAAAATCTACCTCTTTTGTCGCGACAATTACCCTGAATTTTTTAGCGAAGAAGATGCCTTTTTGGTTGCAAACTCCCGCGGGCTCCCGCACAGGCAAACAATAACTAGAAAGGCTACCAAAATGTTTTTACTTTGCTTTTGCTGTCGAGCAAGATTTCCTGTTTGTATATTGTAAAGCTCTTCTTCAAAATACAGGGCATCCAGATCTTTAAAGGGAGTACAAAGACCAGCAGCCTTTGCCATCGTTTGTTTTTGTTTTTGTGAATTTCGTACAGTCAGTTATTCTGGAAGCTGTGCAGAGCAAGTCGCTGACAGTGCGCAAAGCATGCTGGTCTTTGTACTCCCTTTAAGGAAGACGGAAATTACGATCCTGTTTCCGAAAATACGTTATAAATAGAATCAGAAATATAATACCTTGGTAAAATCCACACTAACAAACCCTGGTTGCAAACCAGTGAAAATCATCATTGGAATAAGAAATGTCATCCTCCTATCTTTATAAATAATCTTCATCGTGGACAATAAATTTGATTTTATAGTTTTCTTCTTCTTCATGCTTTCATCCGTCTCAGGCTTGACATCATCAACAAAGATGATAACTAACAGTCCAGCCAAGAAAATTGCACCAAGAAAAATACTGAGAAGTATGAAGACACTTTCACGACTTGGTGCTATTATGCTTTCTGTGTTTTTTCTAGATGTTGCTGCGCTAGGACAGTCCATTGCACCACACAAAGCTGATATAGTTTGATTTATGTCAGTGGTGTTGAAAGCTCTCATTTCTATGGAATATAAATGAAAAACGTCTGCTTGTATATCAAATTTTAAATACTGGTATCCACTGTGCAATATTTAAGGCTGTTCTACAAAAGAATCTGAATCAAGACACTTTATGCTACAATTTGAGTTTGAAAGGTTTGTGTGAGCGGCATTGGTTAAGGTGAAGTTGTGGGTTTTAGCGCCAAGCGCTGGGATCGCAGAAGTAGCTAAGCGCTAATCGAGTCCGCGACCACTTGTCATGACGCTCTAGAGGTGCTGGTGGGGTTTGAACCACGCGCTATAAAGTCAATGGATTACAATACGGCGACATAACACCTTCAATTAGAGCTATTCGAAAGTACTATTCGGCAATATAGAGCTATTCTAAAGTACGTCAGATTTCTACAAAATGTATAACATTTATCGCTCACTCCATTCAACGATTCATTACTTTTATTTTCTACTTTCCCTTGATAAGTTATTCATTAATTCATTCATTTGCTCATTCATTGATCAATTCCTCCTTTATCGATTTCTTTGCTCAATAATTCAGTTCATGGTTAAACTTAACTTCCATTCGACTTTTTCAGTTACTGATTGTATTTCCTGTTATCTGGGAACCACTGAAAATAAACGTATATGTGCAGGGTCAGGGTTATACCTAGAGAATATATATATATATATAGGGGCAGGGGGGAATTTTTCTCAAAACAGTTCAGTTCATTTTAAAAACTTTAAGAAACATGGGCGTTGTAAAATTTTCAGAGGAAAGCAGTGGAATTATGGACTATTAGGGGGCAAGCACCTCAAGAACCTGGGCTGGACAGTTATATGGGCCTGTTGTGAAACAGCCCTCTAGGGAACAACAAAATATGGACAAAAAATACTACACCTATTTACCAATTGGCTTTAAGATCAAAGACATAAGAAAAGTTCCTGCTACATATCCCATCACGTAAAGCACTGAAAATATGCCAAAGAAATGCGTGATAATTGATCCTGTTTCCTTTCCAGTGACTGCTGCATATTGCACAGCAGACGATGTCAGTAGTGAACATTTTGCAGTCCAAAGGGGACCAGCTGCAACTCCTGTAGGATGAGAGGTATGAGATTAGACTGGCTACATCAGTCTCTGCTTCCACATCAAGCAGTGGAACTATGATTATTGTAATAAGTCTAATTTGAGATGAGTGGGGTACAGTATAAGCCTTTAGGCACACAACATCTGTGATCTTATTCTTGCCTAAGAATTTTTAGGAAATTCTTAAGCTCTTGTTCGAATATTCTTGCAGTCTGTTCGAGAATTCTTTCTGACTTTGGAGATATTTAAGAATTCCTTTCAATGGGAGTTATTTAATAGTTACAGAGAATAAAGTGAATCTAAAAGCGGAAAGGGCACAACAACAGGGCAGTAAACGCTAAAAGATGGCCAGTTTGTATGGGTATTTTCATGCAACGTGAATGGGAGTCTTTACTTTTGTGTTTCTTGTTCTGAACAATCTTTTCCGTGAAGAATCGTGAGTTGTTTAAGAAAGGTGATTTTCATGCGTTGTGTAAATGCAAATATGTTTTATGTGAATCGTTGTTTACTGTTATTTATCATCATTCTCGGACCCCCCCCCCCCCCGCCCATACCGGCCCTCATAAAATCCAAGAATCGTTATTTCAGAAGAAGCTGCTTCTCTAAACTACAGCATCATTCAAATTTTTTTGGATAAAAAGTTGAGTACAAAATGTGCTATACTTGTTTACATGCTAGTTTACTTGTTTTCCATCCCTGAAAATTCTTTCAGATAAACAAAACATACTTTTGCACCATATCAAATAACTTCCCAATTAAATTCCATGAGAAACATACCTGCGATAACAGATGCAGGTACCATGGTGTACCACGTTGGATGGAAATTAGCTGCAGCAAATGCAGTATAGCAAAATGTGGAGATAACTAGACTTTTCTTGCATCCTGCTTTGCTGACAATCAGAGGTGTGAAAAACAAACCAGTGACTATGGCACAGGCATAAATGATGCTAATAGATGCAACACCAAGCCCATCAACAGTGTTAAGACTACTCTGAATGTCCTGAAGTGATGCGTAAGCCATGAATGTTATCATAAATGAAATGCTGGCCAAAATAACATTTTTCCAGATTCTAAGTTTCTCCTTCTTTGGATCTAAACTTGGCTCTACTTCACTGGGAATGGAATCAGCAAGGGGCTCCATTTCTTCTTTTGAGATTTGACTTGAATCCATCTTTTATGAACCAATTTGCTAAAAAGGACAGAGACAACTTCAACATATACAATTTCAAAGACCTGTGCAGGAATACTATGCAAACGTTTATAAGTCCCTGTCCAATATTGACCAGGGGGCAGGTTGACGCAAGTAGTGTGTGAGGCAATATGATGCAAGGTGCCCAAGAAGAAAATTGGATCGTCCCAAGAAACAACTGCATCAGCTGAAACTTAATTAAATTTAAAACAAATATTATTTCCTTGTTTAAGGTGTACATCTTAGTAGTGTATGGTTTTTGGTGTCCAGTTGAATGCACACTTAAAAAGAATATTAATTATTAACAACATATTCTCTTGCTGAGCATTATTTTTTTCTTAGGATATTTAATGCTGAAAAGTTTTTTATACTTATTAATCAATTATAAGACTGATAATTTACTGAAAGTTACTTGAAAAAGTGCCAAAACCAAATCAACTTGTAACCAAAACTTGACTCCATGATGGGTGGCCTACAAATTAAACACGCAACAACAAAGTATCTAAATAAAGACTCTAACCAACACCTTGATAAAAAAACTTCTGGGTCTTGGCAATTTACCACCTCGTCATGTTCGAGAGTTTGCTACTGTATACTGCTTTGCCAAGCTGAAGGGCCGTGAAGCCCGCTGCTGCTTGTGCGCTGACAACTGTGCTGGCGTGACGTGAATACTTTCACTTTGTATCGATGTTTGCGTTTTTTATTACAAAGTACCTTGTAATCTAAGGAGTGAGGTTGATGTCAGTCAGTCAGTGACGCATTAAGCCTGGTTTCCATATGATCGTTCCTGTCGTTCCCGTCGCTGGTAAATTTTTCAGCGACACGAACAACGCGAACGACAGTAGCGATCGAATGGTTTCCATATGATCGCTGCTGTCGTTCCCGTCGCTGGAAATTCTTTCAGCAACAAGAACGACACGAACGACGCGAACGACGAGAGCGACAGGAGCGATCGAACTATTTCCATATGATATATATAATCGATTTATTTAAAGTTGGCAACTTACATAGCTACTAAATAACAAAGCTAACTTAAGCCAACAAACTAAATACAATGTTAAATAAATATATATATGCAAGTAAAAATAAGTCAATAAAATTATAAAATTACAAAGTTTATATCAAATTACAAAGTTCATATAGAAATAGTGTAACACTATAAAAAGCCGAGCCGAGGAATGTACTGCCTGCAAAGTCTGCAGTCGCAAACTTCATTGTTCCAATATTTGATTTTATTCTTAAATTGTTGCACAGAAATAGAATCCTTAATTTCCTGTGGAAGGGAGTGCCAAATACGCTGCCCTCTGTATCGGATTGTTTCAGTACCATGATTAACTGTATGTACCATGGGAAGCAAGAATGGATTGGTATTTCTCAAATTATATGTGACACTTCTTTGCAGGAAAATTTCGTCCATAAAACTGGGGTTTAAATTGTTAGTAGTTTTGAACATTTCAGTCATTAGCAATTGCACATTTTTCTGATGTACTGTTACAGATCTATCTTTTTCTAATAAGGTTACGAAGCTGGAAGTATAGTCTTTATACGCAATTCGTAAGGCTCTCTCGTGGAGCCTATTGATTTTGTTATTCAACTTTCTGCTATGGAACATCCATACCAAAGGACAGTATTGGAACTGGCTAGTTACGAATGCTCTCATCAAAAGTCTTAATTTATCAGTTCCTAGATATGCGGACATGCGTGACAAGGCAAATAGTTTGCTACCAGCCTTTTTACAAATATTGTTTACATGCTTTTCAAAACTGAGGTTTACATCGATCAAAACCCCTAAAAGTTTCTCCTCTTGTGAATTATTGACGGTACTGTTGCCAATATTTATGCTGACATCTTGATTTGTTCTTTCACCAAAAATCATAAAGTGGCATTTGCCTTCGTTAAGTTTCATATAGTTATTTTCAAACCATTCGATTATAATTTTAGAATCATTTTGTAACCTAGAGATTACATTTTCGAGACGCATATCGCATGTATAAATTGTTGTATCATCGGCATAGTTACATATATCCGTCTCTTGAATTGATAAT